>JAQGBT010001802.1:0-28623 GCA_034698585.1 Disparrhopalites patrizii | reverse complement strand
CACTCCAAAAAACTTTACTACCTGTCACCGGCCGGTGAAGCGAAGAATCCTAACCACATCATCCCTCTTTACAATGGCCCCTTAATTCCCAGTGACTAGTTGGAAGGGCGCTTTGTTATGTGTTGAAAAAATCATCTTGTCAGAGCAACCAGGTGAATGAAATGTAACATGATTACATTATACATAGTTTAATTTCATCCTTGTATGTACAGTATTGTATCCTTGTTCGCAAATGTCAACAAAATAAAATGCACTAAAAAATTTTGCTTACTGTGTATGTATTTAAGACAAAGTTAATGACGTAATAAGGAGTTATTTCTGATATTCAAATGCCAACAAAGCAAAACAAGTACATATGTTATATTTTTGTGCGAATGACCAGGCGAAGAAAAATATTTAGAAAAGTACACTGATAAACTGATAACACGTCGACTATGCAAAGACTGAGGTCAACGGAGGCCCCATTAATAGAAAAACAGCACTGTATTACGGACTTACTCAAATTAATGTATATTTATGTAGATTGCACCACTGTTTGCAGTAGCTAAATCAATTATGTAAACTAATTGATACGGAAAGAAAATATTCTAAAATTCTAATTTATGTAAATTACGGTCACTTATTCTTGCGGCATCTCAACTATTTTGCACAAAGTAATGCAGTTTCTGCAACGAGAAACCTCCAGATTTTGCATACATCCATGTTTTAGCGCCTGTCATTTATCATTTACACGTGAATTTACATAATTTTTTAGTTCCTTTTATTGTGCGTCCCATAAAACGAGAGTTTTTAGCTCAGAATAATATCAAAGGTTCTCCGTCTTCGGTGCATCCTGACTTCTGGCCTTAACTTGAAGGAGACGTTATTTATATATTTTATCTTCGACATCAAATGGCCTGTGAAATCTTTGTGATCTTGTTAATCCTTTTGCTTGCGGGAGAAGGTAAGCTACAGTAATTATAATTATGTACTAGAACTTTTGTGCTTTTATTTGTACTTTTATAGGTTGTGATTACGCGGATTTATAACTATTTCCAAACATTTTGGGCCATCATTTTCTGAGGAAACGTCATTAGAAATTAACCTAACGATTAACTGACTCAATGATAAAAGGAAAAGGATGGATAGTTATTGAGTTCACAGAAGCAATATATTCGTTCGGGGATGCATAATTGTTAAATTTATAATGCCTGTATGCATACGTATAAATCAGATTGTAATTCTAAGGTATTTTAAGGACTTGCCGCAGAAGTCAAAGATGGTTGTAAAATCCCTCAGACTCCATACAATGGTAACTTTGAAGTCCATGGGTGTGAAGGCATTCTGAAGGACCCATTTTTCGGACCATGTTGGAAAAATCCAAGGATATTATTTCCGGTTGGTCAGGTACGTGCATAATTCTTATAGTTGTGAATTTATAGGCGAAGTATAGGACTTTGGTCCAATAACTAAGTCACAGGAGAAATAGATTATGTTTAGCTTGTTTGGCTACTATTATACATATAATATACACATTTCCCTGAATTAAACTGACGCCGCAGCTGTTTAAGATTGAATCAATTGGCTGGCCAACTATTTCATCTTTTCTCCAATTTTCAGGAGGTATCTTACTTTTGCTCTACCGGCTACGTTCTTCGAGGACCAAAGATGATTACATGTTTATCTTCTGGAAACTGGAACCATCCTTTTCCCAGATGTTGCCTACCGAAAAGTAAAAGTGCTGTAAAAAATGCCACCGCTCGAGGAGCCACCGTTGCCCCAACGTTAGATCTATTCGAAAAAGCCCAGGAACGAGCATTTGTTGATCAAGATTCGGAACAAGTGTCCTGTCCAGGATTAATCCGGACGAAGAATGTGGAGTTCGAGTGCCTGACCCCGGATGGGAGGCTAAATGATTGTCAAGAGCCACCATTTCCACCCTACTCTGTTGCACATCTGAAATGCGCCAAGTAAATAAATGGAACAAAAATTATTATCGAGTAAAACGCAACAATTATTATAGCAATATTGTTATTATAAATACTTTGTAAAAACGTTTTCTTTCGGATATACACATTAATATTCTGTTTATTGTAACAGATATTATCGATCTAGTGGAGATCTTGCCTACAGGTAATCGGGTGATTGTTTTTACAAATATCATCCCCGTATATTATATTTTTATAGGTATACATTTGTTTTTTTTTTCCTCACGCATTTGCATTTATTGTTAACGAATGGGTTTCTAAACGACCGTAGGTACAGGAAATGCAAGCCGGATGGCACTTGGTCAACTGAAGGAACGATCACCTGTATATCTGGTAAATTCTAGGACAGAATTATTTTAGAACACACATTTTAAAGCCGCACTTTATCCTCTGACAAGTTGATAATTATTTTTGCAGACTGTGGGAAATCTGATGTGCCAAAGAAATCATTTATTACTCACGGTATAACATCGGAACGAGGACAATTTCCCTGGCATGTGGCCCTTTACCTTCGAACAGAAGGAACTGGACAATTCGAATTTATTTGTGGTGGTTCTTTAATATCCAAACAAGTGGTACTCACTGCAGCCCATTGCGTCACTTTGCCCGGATCGGAGTCCCCCACAGAAAGGAGGAACATTGTCGTCGTCTTGGGAAAGTATCAACGGGATTTTAATGTGCGGGATGTGAATGAGCAAAGAAAGCACGTGAAGGAAGTAATTGTTCATCCACAGTATTCCCCATTAACCTTTGACTCCGATATTGCTCTTCTGGTCCTAAGTTCTCCCGTGGATTATACATTTTACGTTAGACCTGTGTGCTTCCCAGAAAATTTTAATTCATTGATTGAAGAATACCAGATTCAAGAAGGAAATATAGGGACGGTAAGGTACCTATCAATAATGGCTTAGGACGTATTGCTTCTTATGTACTATATTCAAGGTGTCTGGTACAATTTACTGTTCGTTAAAGGTCGTGGGTTGGGGCCTAACGGAATTTGGAACGTTAGCAGACGTTTTGAAGGAAGCAAGATTACCCGTCGTGAGCTCCAGAACATGCATTGATTCTTACCAGGCATTTTTTGAAACTCAGACTCGGTATACGAATTTTTGTGCCGGATATAGAAACGGTAAAAACTAAAAACTATTTTTTTACACAATTGTTTTTGTATTTCACATTTGTTTATATCTATTTGGGTAAGGTGGAAATTACAATTGCTTACCTAATTCGGGTATTAATTATGTAGGTACCGGGGTTTGTAATGGAGACAGCGGGAGCGGGATGGTATTTGCTTCTGGAGCTGGACCAGATCAAAGATATTACGTCCAAGGTATTGTGAGTGCAGGAGTCCCTGATGAAGAAGATCCTCACAAATGTGATTCAAAGCAGTATGCACTGTTCACCAGGGTTGGGAGGTAGTATAATTACATTCTAACGATTTAATCATGCATAATTTACAGAGATATCCAAAATACTTTAGTTCCAAATACTACATAATTACGAAATACGAATACACTCAGAGACTTTAATTACAAATTATCAATTACATTCGGCTACTCCCCAAGTATTTAATTACGAATTAAATTGCAAAATACAATTGTATTTTATGTCGAACACAAAATACAAACTACAAATTACATCCGTAGCTAGTAATGTATTTAAATACGTATTTTAATTACAAAACACAAATAATTGCATTTCAAATACGTGTTTTAAATACAAATAAATGTATTTAAAATACGTATCATATGCGTTCATTTGTATTTTAGAGCACAAATTACAAATTCTATTTTGTCTTGGTGCACTTTTAAATTACAAAATACTTCCAAAAAATCTCGTGTATTTAAATACAAATTACGAACTACGTGTAGATAATATTTGTATTTGAAAATACAATTACAAAATGTATTTTAAATACGAATTTCAAATACATGTATTTTAAATACGATGTATTTTGGCCATCTCTGATAATTTATTACGGAGAAAGCATGAAAGTTAAATAGGTACTTTACATGCATAAATAGATAATTGTGGCGTAAACTTAAAAACTGTTTCTTCCAGGTACGCAGATTGGATTGTTCGGACCTTGACACCTGAAGGTTATCTTTAAGCATGCAGGGTGAGCATCCGAAATTTTAATAATTCATGTATGTATGTATAATGTATATAATTAATAAGACTGAAACACTTGAGATACATTACAATTTTACACTAGACTATAATTTGTTTTTAAATTGGGGTGTCTTGAAGCAACTTTTAAACAGATGAAGCAACGATGTTAATAAACTGATCAACTGATGTTTTATCATCCCTGTAAAAACTATACAGTATACGTATTTATTTCCGTGAAAATGTTTTTGAATATTTTGATTCGTTAGTTTACTCGGACATAAAAAATTGATACAAAAATTCTAAATCTTTGGAATTTGTAAATGCTGACGCCATATTAAAAGAAATATTCTAACTCTTCACGAGTCGGGTTTCGTGATTTTGGAAATGTCCCTCCGTTTTGGTTCCTTTTGCCCACTGGAGGTGGAACTGGTTGTCGATTATTGCCTGGAGGAAATTGGATATCTTGCCCGAGGATCCTGGAGATCATCTTGTGCACCACTTGGACCTGAGCTCCCCGTTGTGTTGCTTTATATATATTTATGCATAATTTCATTATTGTCAGGAAGTGTAAATGTTAATGTCTTTAGTCTTTAAAGAACGAAGATAAAGTATGCAAAAAGGAAAAAGTGAGAGAAATTTTTGTACCATAGTCTCTCCCTGTAAATCCATAAGTGTCCCAACATCCAATTTCATTTCCTGTAGAATTTACAGACTGAGGAAACACAACGATAATGTTATTGGCTTCAGCTACTTCCAAAAATCCGGAATTCATAATGTGGTTCGGCCCCTCGAATATCCTGAATATTATACAGGTTAAGAGTTTACAGAATGCCATACCAACACATGCCCTAATTAAATAGTTATAATGTAGGAGGTTTCGATTATGAGGCAAAAATTTGTAATACCTTCCGGTGAAACATCCATGAAAATAAAAATGTAAATTACACAGTGGTTTCCTGTGCCCACCACCGAACCCAGGAAAGCCTCTTTCGTGCTCATCATAAGAATTCCTGTTCGGCTGACAATTTTTGGGGACATAAACAAAGCCAATTTTATCCATATCGTGACGTTCCGGAATAAAATATTCACTTTGGTCAAACTGTCGGAGAGGCTCTAGTTTGACGTTCCCTGTGGGTTGTACCCCATAACAGAAGTAATGATTTAATTATTCCATTTTCCACGTTAATATATTAAAATTAAATTTTATTATGTATTATTATAAAGTTAAATTTATTAGCACAAATAATGGCGGAAGTATATTAAGTAACTAACCTGGCCTTTTAACAAATTCTGGGAAGAGAAGAAACCGCAAAGAGTCTAAAGGCCCTGATAAACCACAGCTTCCCACAAAGGAGGTTTTGTCAGCACGAGACGTACAATTCCCAAAGCGATTTGAGCTGGATGGCTACACGTTTACACACGACATAAAAATTATTACTAATTACCAGTATAGTCACGCAAATGGATGTTAAAATATGAATTAAAATGTGTTCGCACCAAAAGAAGTTCAGCATCCATAACGCGCGTTGTTATCATTTCCGGATTTCTGATAAAAGGTT
Organism: Disparrhopalites patrizii; assembly: GCA_034698585.1. Taxonomy (NCBI): domain Eukaryota; kingdom Metazoa; phylum Arthropoda; class Collembola; order Symphypleona; family Sminthuridae; genus Disparrhopalites; species Disparrhopalites patrizii. Next base: position 22,985 of record JAQGBT010001802.1, on the reverse strand, counting down.
GATAAATTCTGATAATTCTCAGGCTCATTTCTGTATAGACAATTTCAAACTCAATTTTTAAGGTCCTTATTGTTACCAAAAAAATTAAATTTAGTTGGATTAGACTTTCCAAACTCAGTACAGCAAAATCTCAACTTACCCAGTGAAAATAAGAAGCTTCGCAAGCCAGCAAAAACATAGAGACGTTTATGTCTTAGATTATCGGGATTTTCAATTAGCTTCTCTTTGTAGTACCGGTTAATGTCATTCAGAGCATTTTCTGGGTCATACAGCTGGCTCTCATTTAGGTTCCCTAATTTCGTACATACGTCATCATAATCCTTTTGGATTCCATTGCCAGGTCCACACCTATAGTATGCTAAAAATAAGAAGAAAAAAATTAATACATAATTTCCATCTGAGAGCTTATTAATGCTAGTTCAGTGCTAATTGCTAATTTATTTAATTTAGTATTTATTTATTTATGTGTTAATGCTTAGGACAAACCCACTGTGAGAAAAAACAGCAATGCCACTAAACAAGTTCGAATAGGAAAATTGTAACTGCTGGGCAAATGTTCCGCCACTAGAGAAGCCGGACAAAGTGATTTTGTCCTTATTAATCCTCCATGGTTCTAAAAAAAATAGATAGTAAAAACATTTTGGGATTCATTTCCTTATTAGTTGCAAGGTAAAGCCGTATTTTTAAAAAACTTACACAAAAAAAGTTTAAAAAAAGGTTTTTTATTAAAAAAAAAAAACTTACGCAACCGAATTACATCCTGACTGCTCACGGTCCAGAAGACAAGAGAACAAACCAAGGCAAAGCACAATGGTTGTGGTAAGAAGCCATGATACTTTTTCATCTCAATTGTAGGAAAAAAAAATTGGAACCTGGAAAAACACAATTTTGTCACTTTAATCTAATCTCGTGAGAAAAAATTCGGTTCCAAAAATTCAGCTAATATTTAATTAATGTTTTGTTGCCAGAACAGGGCAAACTGAGTGCATTGCACACTAACCAAATGTACTTGTTGCAGGTCTGTTGACAACTGAAACCAGACTTGGCACTAAACAGAACCTAAGTACAAATACATCCTTTTATTGTCCTCATTCACAATACAAACCAAGAACATCCGCAAGCTTGCAAGGTACTCGCAAAAACAAATACAATATTGTATACCTATAGACTGCTTATTAAGCAGTTTCCCTTTTTTTCCTGTTACTTATTAAGTATTCATAAATGCAGGTCTCGCCTAGAAATTACGCATGGACAAGTTAATTACAACATACAAAGGATAAGTACATTTCCAAACAGAATCCAGAGAACCCGTAGTACTCCGAAAAAAAATTATGACTCATCCAAACATATAAATATAGTGTTTTGCCAGTGGCCACACATAAAACAAACATATTCAACAAGTGTAATAAGTCATGTTGTGTCTTCTTACATTCGTCAACGTACTGTGAATGTTTCTTATGACGTACATACCTGTATACAATGCTATTATAAGTCCTGATTGCTGTCCGAGGAAACAGAAGAGGTAAAATTACTCCATGCATACACGCGTAAATGAAGCTGATTCCACGTATTTTTCACCAATGTGAATGAACATCAAACGTCAAACGATGTTTTTACAACCATCAAATAAAATAATAATTATTTCTCCGTCATGATTCACAACCACAAAATTCTTTTTCCTAATCCATGGTCATCGAAATTCTGACGAGCATTATTACTTATATGGTGATGTATTATTAAGAATTGTTGATATTTTTTCATTCATTAATAACAGATATTTAACTCACTGGACCACAGGCATATTATGTAACTTCAAATGTCTGGAAAACAAATGTATATGTTCCATATACATATGTATGTATACAAAATTCTTGCAAAGCAAAAATAGTAAGCATGATTCATTGATTCTTTTTCCAGTTTCCCCGAACAAAGTAATTGTAAATGTATAGGTTGTGCAGTAAATACATCTTCTTCGCTCCGGAGTAAAAAAAAAATTCCGTGTACCTGCCTTGCATCTGACATCTTTCAATTTAGCTTGATTGCCCTATAATTATTTAAGTATACTAAAGCCTGATTCAGAAGCCTCAGCATTTCTGTTGGTTTGACTGTGATAAAAAGGAAGAGATTTGACACCATAAAATAATAAAAGAGTTGATTAGACGTCAAATAAATGTCAAAAAACAAGGTTAAACGTCATGCACCTTGACCTATTCAGAGGTAACTTTGGTGTAAATTATATTAAATATGATGCCTGCTATAGACCTGACCTTGGTTATATCGAATGCAGTAACCTCTATGCTGTGTAGGGGCGAGAACAGCATATTACAAAAAAGCTGTTTCACCCGAGAAGCTGCAGATTTTATCTTCAGAAATAAATACAACATTTGTTCAATATAACTGTCCATGGCAGCTGCTGATAGTAAAATTAATATGGATCATTCACGGGGGAAATGCATACCCATGCAGTGTCAAGCACGCTTCCCGCACAAATTCTGCACATGTTCCAGTAACAAATCTCGCCTTTCAGTTAAAATCGTTCCCATAAAGACCTCCACATCTTTATCTGGATAAAAACTTTGAATGTAATATCTGGAAAAATGTACTTTCAAATCGGAATATGATGACGAGTCGTGTCATACACGACAAAAACGTGTCGGGATTTAGAGATATTAAATGTTTGGGATGGATTTTTACAAGATTATTCATATCATTCATCTATACATGTGGCAAGTACATTTGATCTCTTAAAGTAAATCTGCTTATGGCAACTGCAAACCTGCTTAAAATTTATCTGTAATAATAACATCCACAGAAGAAAACTGTTGATCTTCCACCCGCAAGCATTTAGTTGTTTGTTGCCTATCTGCCAAATGAGCTCCAATAAATCTGGACAGCTTCAGCTACTAATTTAAGCCAAAATATTTCAGTTAATTTTTTTTTTTACAAAATATCATATTTTGAAAAAGTATTTCTTACATTTTCAGATATATCGAAGAAGAGTAGGTAATTGTACTACTTGTAATTTATCATGGCTCCCAATCACGGGAATCAACCTCCTTCAAGCTACCCGGGTATTTGGAAGTATCCAACAAATCGGGATGGTGTTGAAAGTCCCTTGGAATGGTTGGAAGGTATGTAGACGTTCGAGACATCAAAGTACTTTTAAAAAAAAATTTATTTCCAATAATTGTGAAGTCTTTTACGATAATTATAAAATTACAACTAAAATAAAATCATAGGCAACTCTCATAACTATTTATAATGCACTAAAATATTTATTATTAATAATTATTACCCTATATATACAGCCAAGAAAATTGATGACAACACCGAGGGTCTTTGGAGAGTTCACGATAAATTGTACCGCCTGGACGAATTCGTCAACAAACATCCCGGAGGCTCTGAATGGATCTCGATGACCAAAGGCACGGATATCACCGAATCCTTTGAAACTTCTCACGCGATTAATGTCAAATTCGTAGAACAGGTTTTGGCCAAATACTATGTCAAAGATGCGGAATCACCCCGAATCTCACCATACACTTTCAAGGAAGATGGCTTCTACAAGATCCTCAAACAAAGAGTCGAGCCCATTTTAAAGGTATGTATAATTTTTTACTGTTTTTAAATACTATAAAAACTGTAAAAATTTAAACGCCCGCATATGGGGAATTTTTTATTTCCAAAAACGGTTATATTTTTTTTACCATTATGTCAAAAGAAAAAAAGAAATAATTATCACAGCCAGTAAAATCTCTCCATGACATTTCTCCATGATTTTTTTTTTAAATTCCGATGAATGTTCGTTCTGGAAAAATTTCGAACTTAATTTGACGTTGCAGAAAACCGGGACGGGGCCAGATCTGAGAGTGAGGCTCATTATTGATGGCATGTTCCTGACCTCAATAGCCTTGGCAATTGCCGCGGGCTTGACCTCATGTACAATGCTCATCATCTTGTCAGGATTAACTCTTTGTTTTGGAACCATTTCATCCCACAATTTTGTGCATTTAAAGAATAATTGGAGGAAATTCTATTGGGATTTGAGTCTCCTGTCATCCTACGAGTACAGAATCAGCCATGCCTTGAGTCATCATTTGTTCCCAAATACAGTCATGGTAAGTATTATTTTTTAATTATGGCGTTTACACACATATACATACATATAGTAATCACTGATGCGATCAAGCCACAATAAGCTTATTGCGTCTGTAGAACAATTTTACTTCCTAATGGTAGCTTTTTGGGTCTGAAATCACATTAAAAAAGATAAAAATAATTACTCTTTTGCGGAATTATAGCCATGCCCTTTAATTATATCCTATAATTGTATTTGAACTTCGCATTTACAGGACTTGGAGATCAGTTTGTTTGAAACAACACTTGAGTTCCTTCCAAAGAAAAACAAAAGCTTCCTACAGCGTAATGCTGGCTACTTGTTTATTAATCATTGGGTCTACCTAAATTCCTTTTTCACAGCTTTCATGGTTCGATGGAAGAGGATCTTGTTGGGGATGCAGAAACTACGACCAGAAAATTTGCTCAATGTCCTCCAGCTCGTCGTTCTCATTGTTCTCACCCAGAGTTTTGTGGTAAATATTCGTTGAAAGACACGCACAAGCATAATTTAACTTAAATTACTCAACTATATAGTATTTTTAGATGCCATCCATACCATTTTTTTCTGTTTTACATTGTACAGCAAGTTAAATTAATTACGTTGTTTGGATTTCAGGATGGCTTGAAATTTTGGGCAATCATGCACGGCGTAGCTGGATATACCTTGCAACTAATTGGCTTGAACGCTGCCCATCACCACCCCGACATATTTCACGATGGGGATGAAGCAAGGAAAAATCCTGATTTCGGGTATTTTCAAAAACTACACGAAAAAGTAAATATATGAAGAAATGAGGAAAATTTAGGATACTAACTATTACTGTCCGTTTATATTTACATTTAGATTGTGTCAGTTGGATGCCGTGCGAGACCGAGCGGGAAAAGCACATGAGAACTTTTTCATCATCATGATCACATTTGGCGCCCATTCCCTCCATCACTTGTTCCCCACAGTTTGTCACTCGAAATTACATCATATCAAGGGAGCCTTTGAAGACCTTCTCAAAGAATTCTCTGAGAAGTTCCCCGCATTGACACAATGGGAATTGTATCTGGGATCCGTCCACTCACTAGCAAGAATGGAGGGCAAGAGGAAAAGTGAATAGGAAGTGACACTTTTTCTTGGGACATTTCCAGGAAATAATCTGAAGGATAGTATGCATTTAGTCATTGTTCAAAAGTAAAATTGAATTCTTGGAAACAAAATGTTTATGAAGTCTTTATGTTCTGAATTATTAACGAAATCCTATAAGAATCAGTATAGAAGTATATCTATAACTATAATTCATCAGTAACACGAGGGACAAACGTTCAATGGACAAGATTTAAACGCTGCTGATGTAAAAACTCAGTTGACAGCTCTTGGATTTAGCTATTGAATTTGTACAGGAGCCAGTAAATAAAAATATAACAATATAATGTAAATCCTCATTTCTACACGATCTTATTGTAGTGCAAGCGTTTCTAATGGTTTATCAATCATCTAGATTTGATGAAATTGAAATAACACGCCTGCCGGCGGATTTTATACACATCTGTATCCAAATCTATATTATATGTATGCGTATTACGCACTACAACAGTAGTTTCTAGGCTGTAAGTTCACGTTCAAACCGTATGTATTCATATTTTGTTTTGAAGAACAACATTTAAGCCATTCAGTCCAAGTGAGGGTGAAGCCACGTAGAAACAACTGACCTTGACAGCCTTGAGTTCTTTTTCCTTCAGTCTAGTAAATCTCTGAATGTTGGAGTAGTCTCTGAATGCACTCTTGTATTACGCTTGTGCTTTATACGTACAAATCCTCATTTTTTTAGCTTGGATACAGCGTGTGAAAAACTACTAATAATGTACATCCATGATATATCATCTAAAATGTGATGGAGCGGAGCTATCATGATCCAGAGTGTCAGCTGATTAATGCGGCTTTCTGGAATAAAAGTGCTTCAACAAAATAGTGTGCATTTGAAGTTGGTACATTATACTTGGTTGCATATCCAAACATTGGTGTGATATATTCTATTTGACAACTCAATCCAAAACGTTTGAGGAGCAACGAGACATCTATCAGGTGTAAGTATTAAATACTGAACATTTTTGTTTTAATATATTTCAGTTTTTCTGGTATGTTTTCCCATTCCAAGCAATCACAATTCAAGTGCTTCTCCCAGTTTTAGTGATAAAGAATTATCGGGAACAGATAATTATTAGTGAAACACAAACGATTGTCAACTATAAAGAGTTGATCTCTGGTGGAATATGCTATTATATAAACGGATACATATATAGATACGGCCTACAGTGCAGTAAATAAAGGATTTATCAGGGGGGAAAGGGTCATTTGAACCAACTGCAGATAGTATTAGCCGGTGTGTTAGACGTTAAAAGTATTTTTGCATAGAATTTTGAATTGTAATAGTGACATTTGCCTGGCACTTTTGGATCCTTAATTAAGAAATGGCTTGTGGCCTTCACGTCCTGTTTCTTGCACTCATCGTGGGTGCAAATGTCAGCGAAGGAGCCAAGATCCTAGTTGTGGCTTTCATGTCCAGCAAAAGTTTCCGGAATGCCTTCGACCCCCTATATTTTGAGTTGGCAGACCGGGGTCACAACCTAACTTTTATTACCCCAATTCTCCCCACAAAATCCCATCCGAACATCCGGGAAATCAATCTACCACCGAAGCAAGATAATAGTTTGAAGGGATCCGTCTACTCCAGCTTCTTTGATCGTCGGCGGAACAAAGAAGTGAATAATATTTTGTATGCAGCTCCCCAAATTTCGGATGCCTGCTTCCAATTTCTGGAAATGAGGGAGGTGCAAGAATTGGTCATGGAAGACTTTGACCTCATTCTGGGAATGGCTTTGGGAAATGAGTGCTCTTACGGTTTTATCCATCAATTTAAATCCCCTCTGATTTTGTTGTCTCCCATTACTCCTTACTTTGGCATAACGTCCTGGACGGGAACTCCGGCTCCGCGCTCATTCGTCCCCTCCATTTTTACGGGTCACTCCGATTCCATGGATTTCTTTGAGAGGATGAACAACGTTTATACGACTCTTTGGTACACTTTCTACTATCATTGGAGGTACCTCCCCCTCATGGATGCTATCAATCAACAATATTTTGGCTCGGACACACCTTCAAGTGAGGAAATTGCTAGGAATGCTAGTTTAATCCTGGTTGGGAGCCACCTTTCCGTCAATTACCCTCGACCACTCATGCCGGACATGATCGACATTGGTGGTTCATATTGCCGGCCGGCCAACAAGTTACCAAAAGACGTTGAGGATTTTGTGGGATCCGCGGATGAGGCTGGATTCATCTATTTCAGCATGGGATCCGTCCTCCAGGGTTCCACAATGCCTCCAGATTTCCGAAAGGCCTTCATTTCCGTCTTTAAGCAGTTGAAACAAAAGGTACTGTGGAAATGGGAGACGGAAGAAATGGAGGACAAACCGGACAATGTCAAATTGCTCAAGTGGGCTCCACAACAGGATATCTTGGGTCATAAGAATATCCGGTTATTTATTTCTCATTCCGGAGGTTTGAGCACCAACGAAGCCATCTACCATGGAGTTCCCATTCTGGGAATCCCCATGTTTGGTGACCAAGATTACAACATTCGAATGGCTGAGAATAAAAAGTATGGACGGAAGCTGGAGTTAGGATCCATCAATGAACACACGTTGAAAGCCGCCATTGAGGAAATGCTAACAAATTCAGGGTATGCATTTATCACAATTTCATAATAATAATTAATAATATTGTTATTTCTTCGCCGGTCATTGTAATAATCCCAATCACATTCTTGTTCCAGTTATTCCAATACCGCAAAACGACTGTCGAAAATCTTTCGGGATAGAATTACGGAACCGCTGGAAACGGCAGTTTACTGGATTGAATATGTCCTAAGGCATGATGGCGCCGTGCATCTTCGGTCGCCCGCGAGGAATTTAAACTTCTTCCAATATTACTGTCTAGATGTTATCCTTATTCCCCTTGCCATTGTTTATTTAGCATTCAGAATCACCTTAAAGTTAATTGTTAGCAGGTCCCCACAATTTGAACCTTCTTCTAGATCGAAAAAGACAAATTAATGACATTGGTACAATTAATACAATGTCAACCATTGCGTCCCAATAAATGAATGATCGTTGAAATTCACTGTGCAGGTTTATCATATTTTAATTACCTATACACATTATTATTTTATTTTATTAATTTATTTATTAATTAATATATTCTTCTTATCGTTAAATACAAATGCAATGTTTAATCACATATTTCACTGCCAAACAAGAATACAAGAATTTATTTAATTATATGCATTTAGCACTTAGGCACATTTCCCGGAGTTGTAGAAAGCACAGTGAAATCAAAGTGCATACTATTACATTACATATGTAGGTACAAATTATTTGGCACAGTTGATAGACAATTTAAAAATAGGTGATTTTAGTACAAATGGTTTTTCACCAGTAGTTTGGTTGCCCAATGTCAATCACAAATCACAACATTCTCAGATGTGGAAGAGTATTTCTTGAGATTATGAAATGTCTTCCGATTACAACTAGTAGTTTACTAATAATGTAACAACTGTAACATTTAAGATATACAATAATAATGTTATTAACACATAATTATAGTTATGCACACGTAAATACAAGCCATACAAATATTACGTACAAAATTAGGTACAAAATGTATCCGTAATTACATTCGTATGCTCCTTCTAATGCTATCTGGGCGAAGAGAGGTCGGTAGTTTGAGATTTCAGGTAATCTTCATACGATGGCGGTGGTTCATCCGGATAAACGGAAGTGTTCATGCTGATATAATAACTTGGAGCAACATCTGGATTCCCAGCGGAACTTGGATACGGAGGAACTCCTGGAGGCCGCTCCTGCACCACTGCGATTGACGTTTGACCGAAGGTCGCAGGTATCAAATGGGAAGCCGATACTGGATGCGTTGGAGCAAGAGCAGAGTTATTTACGGCTAAAAATGTTTGTTTAAATTATTAAAAAAAATTTCAAGCTTTCATAATAATGTTCGTAATAACCCAGTATACCATTATTTTTTTTAATTTTCATTCCTACATACCTTGAGACCGGACCTCCTGAATTGAGCGCTGATACCTCTTCAGTTTAATACAGCAAGTCAAGATTGCCTAAAATTGAAAGCAGATAGTAAGATCAAAATTTACACGCTCGGAAATTTGATTCAGTTCACTATTTCGTAAAATATTTCAAGTATACCGCAAGAATGGCTACGAAGATTCCAATTAATGGCAATACAGTCTGACTCATATTTCTCATCGTCTGTATTTTTCCTGAACTAATTATCTAAGGATCTGTAGTCTGTTACGGGAATTCGTGTTAACAGCTGATTTGTAACTTTAATCACCAATGCACTATAAATACGAGATGAAAAAATATTCAGAGAAGACGAGCACCGCTATAACCCAGAGATTTATAAAATTTGAATTCACTCGTACGATGTTATCAAGGGAATAATTTTGCAGTTCACTTAATTACTGGTACAGATCCATCACGTTTAACCAACAATTTTTTTTAATTTCGTCATTCCCGATTGTGGGCGTCAGAGGTTCAAGTCTCGTAATGCACTCGGGTTTGTGTTTCCCGAATGAATTTGCGACCATTATAATATATAATATCGATACACGTACTGGTAAGGTCCTTAGTCTTTGAGAGATGAATAGCATGATTAGATAACTTTTAGTATAAAATATTATACAGATAATGTTCACTCGCACATTAATATCCACCGATAAGATAATTTCTTGGGGGGAAAATCAACCGATTGTAATCTTTGCTATTGCTAGTCTGTGGAGAATTACAAAGTGGTATTATATGCACGTGCTGGACTTAACCATTAACAATATGTGGTGTTTGTCTTTTATTGAGTATGGAAAAAATTGATGACGAAAACACAATTCTTCGGGAAAACAATGCTGAACAACAGTTATAGCAGAACTTCTCAGCTTTCCCCTTCCCCTTCTATATAGGCAAACGCATCTATTTCATAGGCTGTAAATTTAGCCAAAACACAATAAATGTCTTCCGCTTTCCACTTTATTCCGTCGACTTCACAAATTATCACAAATCGAGTTTATAATATCATGTTATATCACCGGAGTCGGCATTGAAAAAACAAAAAGCGTAAACGATCTGCAGAAAAATACGTAGGTGTTTATGCATAAAAATATGTACCATTCGCTATAGGAAAAAGTATCACGTTAGACCCGAAGTGAACACGTATTTATAAATGTTATACAAAACGTCATTTGCGTTAAATACGTCATTTGCGCCATAATGACGCCATATGCTCGGAAGCAATTGGGCGTGCTTCTTCGGCATTGGTGGGTCATCAAAAATGTCTCTGGTACAGAAATCTGAAGAGATCACAATTTAATATCTCTCTTTGGAAATTTCTCCTGGAGGAACATTCCTAAAATTTTGCACTGTCCCAAGATATTCTTGATATGACGGTGGGAGTTCTTCCAGCTTGGTTTGTCCCGGAGTCGAATACACCGGAACGGGCATTTCCACGGCATGAATGAAAGCCGGTGGTGGATGGATTGTATTTTGTGTTAATGGATACGGGGAACTTCGAGCTCCAGATGAGGCCCTCCCATTATTGACTGGAACCTCGTCAACCCTTGATATTGTTGTGCCACGTGACCCGGTCAATCCTATTTCGTAGATGTCGTAGGAAACGCTTTCATGTCTATTGTCAATTCCGGATACTCTCGGATTTTCTTCATATACTACCAACAATGAAAATCAGTAATTATGACATCCTTTTTAATGATTTTAATCAACATTTTCACAAACAAAAACTAACTTGTACGTGTGAGTGCTAACGGCCAGCAGCAATACTGATCCAACGTAATTCTTGATCGTTTGAACTTCCATATTGACTGCAAATGGGGGCAGATAATTTATTTTAGTCCATCCATTAATAATACGGATTACTAATTAAAGTTCTAATGATTGAAGTTCAAAAATGGTGGCTTACCCAAGCTAGAAGAAAGAAATTTAGACAAACTATGGTCACTATGAGGTAGATCATAGTGTATTCCATTTTTTTCAAATTCAATTTAATCCAACACTTTTCGGAGAGGAAGTTTCCTGGCTGGCTCAAGGCTTTCAAACACTCCGATCAATTTCTAGCGTACTTAGGCAAAATTGTCGTAGGTAATTGTAAGTTTCATGAGTTCACTGTAAAGTACCTTCCCTCTTTGCTCTCTCATGACAGGTAATATATAAAATATAGTCTCCACCTTAATAGCTATAGTTGTAAAATCAGTGGTATATTTTGCTCTTATGGAGATTGATTTACAATAATAAAAACAAAAATTTCGTGTAGACTGCTACAACTGATGCGGACAAGTCCCTCGCAAATGAAGTCTGTGTAGTAACTGGTGACAATCACATAATACGGCTCATAACGCTACTTTGGTTAGATTTGTCAATAAAATATATTATTATATACATAATATGTATATAAATATATATTAATCCTGACGCGGGACACCCTTGAGCGAGGTGACTGATAAACTGTAATAAAAATAGTGCTATTGACAGTGAAAGCAAAATCGAATGCATATTAGTTTACTCCTGCGCATGTATGTACTAATAATATGTGCATGCACTGAATTTCAGTTGTGCATAAATAATTGTAAACAACAAAAACCCCAGAACGTTGTGAAGGCTGAACATATGATGTGATGATAATATTCTATGGAATATATGTAATTTTCTGTATCTTATCATTCCCCGCTTGCCTGTTGATGCTCTCGCATATTGTTTTCTAAATTTTATCTTCAATCGGTGATTTCAGACCTACTTGATGTGTGCCAAAGGAAACGCACTTCATTTATTCACCAACGTAGGTGCATTAACACGCAAAAAATACTTTAACAGTCAATTTCGTTTTTATTTGTACCTATGTATGTACATCATTATATACGATGCAGCGAAATGACTCTAGTTGAAATTATTCCGTCTGTTTTATTACTGTTTACGTAATAATAATGACTAATGAGAGTAGTTCCTGCTAAAATCGTATTTATAGACGAAGGGACGACGGCAGTTTGACATTTTAGATTATCTTTGTACGATGGAGGTGGTTCACCCGGATAAATGGATGCGTCTGTACTGATATGGTAGCTTCGGGGCTACATCGGACAGGTGAAAGTGAATTGATTCTCATGAAATTCGGTCAGAATACGCCAAACTAGCATTGAAAAAATAAAAAACAAGTCCTAGTTTTAATTTAGAATTTGAATTCACTCAAACCGTGTCATCCAGGAATTATGTAATGGTACACGTGTTTTAATTATTTTTATTACGTCGATCCAACGAATTTATTTTTGCTTTTGTGTGAATGATCTCACTTGTACGCGTCGGTGGTTCAAGTCTCTGATGCACTGGATTTGTTTTTCCCCAGCCATTTTTCACGCACACCCACTATACCAGTACATGGAGGTATTCCACTTTATAAAAACTAATCGAATTCCTGCATTGCCTTAAGTGCAGTGGAGATAAATTTGTTTTAGTAAAACACAGGGCTATTAATACCCCGCGATAAGATAAATTTTCCGGAAAAATCAACAGGGAAAAATCATGACAAACATATTAAATCCAAACCTTTAGACAAAACACTCGTCCAGGTTTTCCGATATGCTTTTTATTCTGTTTAGCAAGTTTGTACAAAAATAAATAATTGTCACAGAACCAGTGTACAAGATCCATATGATAGCACCACAGTTCAAATGCTGTTTTTCAACAAATCTAGTTTTTTTAATTTTATTTTTATAAATGCATGTTTCTGATACAAAATTGTATTGCGAATCCAGCAAATTAAACTTTATCCAGATCGGACCAAAATTACGGAAGTTCAGCGGCTTTTCAAAAAAAAGTTTAAGAATCTCGGATCTCTCTAAAAACTTATATTTTAGTGTGCTTGGAGGAACAGAACATTTTTATTTTTTAAGGCGGAAACAAAAAATCTAGCTGGCCAAAATTTAGATTTTTTAAACTTGCTTTGAAAAAACTTTTGTAATTTTGGTCGGATTTGAAAACAAATTTTTTTTCTGCATGTACAATAAAATTCTACATCAGATGTCTCCCATTATCCAGCATTGCTAGATCATGGTGCTAGAGGGGGTATAATCGTTAGTTGGTACCCTATACATACCTATGTTCATGAAAGGCTCAAGTCTCGGATGCACTCGGTTTGTTGTTCCGCAATCAATTTTGCGACCGTTATACCCATACATGCAGGCATTGCCCTTTAGAGAGTATTCGTATGCTGGTTGCAAAGCCTTTTATGTACTAGTATAAGTAAAAAGTGGAGATAAATTTATCTTGCATAATATACGGCGCGATAAGATAAATTCTCCGGATAGATCAACATGAAAAAATCAAGGATTGTAAGTACATACACAATATAATTGCTATTATACAGCGAACTACAACGATTATGTACATATGTGTGTACCATCTGAACTTACATTTAACAGTATGTAGTACTCCTGTAATGGAAAAATTTGCTTCAGAAACACAATTCTACCGCAAAACAATGTACAACTTGATAAACTTACTAGAGATTGTAATTTAACGAGAACATTTATGTGTTCTGGTTGATTTTTATTCCCTTTAATGGTTTTAAACTTGTGGTACAAACAAATATTTATCACTACCACAGAAACAACGTCAAGGATAGCTCCTCCGTCAAATTAAACCGTTGTTGGGTACATCGTACATATGCAAAAAAAAATTATTTTTGCAGATGAATCCCTATCTATATACGTATCGCGCCGTCAAATTATCGTTATAGACGACAACAGGAAGGCGGACATGGAATATCTTCAACTGGCAGGCGATACGGAACACGGAATGTAGGCAATAATGTCTCAATTGACTGGCAATTATATTCACGTTTTGATTCCGCATGTATACATAGGTATGTACATACAAACCTACGTCCATCACCGGAAATGCCTCAGGTAAATATCTCAACAAGTTAAAGCTTAATATCTCTCTTGGGAAATATTTCCTTCACAAATATTGCCCTTTTGCATCGTCCGAAGATATTCTTCATATGACGGTGGGAGTTCCTCATTAAGCTTGGCTTGTCCCTGAAACGAGTGCACAGGGACGGGCATTTCCACGGCACGACTGAAAGTCGGTGGCGGACTCATTACATCTTCTGGCAATGGAGACGGAAACCTTCGGGTTCGCCATGGATTCCTTCTGTTATTATTATCCATGACTGGAACCGTGTAAACCTCTGGCATTGAAGAGCCACGCGTCCCTCTGAATCCCATTTCCTGTATGTTGTAGGTGAGGCTATCGTTTCTCTCGCTATTTCCAGATAATCTCGGATCCACCTTACGTGCTACAAAAAATCGAAATTATTGTATCGTTACCACAGATATATATGCTTTTATATACACTATATGCTTTTATACACGACTTCCACGGAAAAAAACTTGATTATGTGACTGGGCGTAATTAATGACAGTACGGATCTATTATGATCTGCATACCTGCTTTGAAGCGCCTATGGATCGCCTGCAAATAGTATAGAAGAAGACACTTCAATTTAAGTCAGTCCATGAATAAAATTAAAATTACTAGTTACAATTTACAATACATTCAAGTACAATTTTGGAAGAACAAAAATGACGGCTTACCCAAGCGAATAGAATGAGTTTTAGCACAATTATAACGCCCCACAATACAAACCATTGGTAATCCATTTTTCAAAGTTAACTTTAATCAAGTTAGTTTCTCTGAACAAGTCTTTCAGGCACTCCGTTGAATTTTTATTGCACTCAAGATAAATGGTTTCCGTACTTGCTTAGCTCATGTTTACTTTAAAGACCTAAAGCACTTTACTCTTAATAGGGTCTAAAAACTGTCTCAACTCTTTACTAATTGCTAGTATCTAAAAACCAATAATTTTTTTTAGAATAATACGTCAGTTACAGACAAGTCTCTACATCTAGGATTCTGCATAGTGACACAGGAAAGTTTAGAAACCTTCGCTGGTTTTGTGACAAATAAATGCATAGATTAATTCCGATGCGGGACGTGGTAATGCGAATGTGACGAGAGATAAAAAAAAATTAAAAAATCATATTTATCTACATCTACTAGGAAAATAATCGAAAGCATAGATTGAGTGTACCTAACATTAACATTTATAAATTCAATAGGCAGATTGTATGTATGTACTAATATATGTACTGAATTGTAAATACTACATAAATCCTGGGGGGTTACATTATCTGCACTGTACATACTGCGTGAATTAATAATTGTAAATTGTAAACAACAAAAGGCACACATCATTGTGAAGTGAGCACATATGATAGGATGTATATTTTTGTATGGAATAATTATCTGTCTTATCAATATAAAAATGCTTGCTGATTCGCTCATAGATTGCTTTCGAAGATTTATCTTGAATCACAAATTTCAGACTTATTTTTGGTGTATAACAAAATGTACATATGTACATACTTATGTCAAAGTAAATTTACTAGCTCACTGCGTGGTTGTTGACTGTTGACAGTCTTTGTTTTACGGCGGTAGTTTGAGACCTCAGATAATCTTCATAAGATGGAGGAGATTCATAAGATGGAGAAGATTCATACGATGGAGGAGATTCATAAGATGGAGAAGATTCATACGATGGAGGAGATACATAAGATGGATACATAAGATAAACGGATGTTTCCATAATAATATCGATATTGATGTGGTTACTTAGGATTAGGGCTACCTACATCTGGAGCATCAAGGGAACTTCGGTGCGCAGGAACTCCTGGAGACTGTCCATGTATCAGTTCGATTGGCGGATGGCCGAAGATGGCAGGTGCCAAAGGGGAAGCCGAAGTTGGATACGCTGGAGGAGTAGAGTCATTTGTTGCGCTTCCTGTAAATAAATAAATAATAAAATAAATAAATAATTAAATAAATAAATAATAAATAACCAATTGTTACGTTACTTTCTCATTGCAGTTCTTGCCTTGAGCCAGGTGTTGCTAATCTGTGCGCGCACTTATTTCGAAGTTTTTTATAACCAGTCAAGACAATCTAGAAGTAAACGCAGTATACGCAGTTATTAACGGAAGTATACATTTTTATTTAGTATTTGACAAGTTAAATATAAAATGAAGATAAAGATGCCTTGCAAATTAACACCCCAAAAGGCATTGGAAAGATCAATAAGGAATAAACATCAAGGATTGTAATAGTACCCAAAGAATCAAGAAAACGATGGCTATTGTTGCTATCCAAGGCATTGTGGTAGGTGTGTATTTTGGCAGAAATAAATGCCTAGAAGGTTATTGAATGCACTGTTTGTCAACAATTCGTGTTAGCCACTGAATTTGAGAACTAACATCAGTCTACTACGAGAAAAAAATGTTTAGAGGAACCAACAGACCTTGTGTCAACACAGTGATTCGTAAAATCTGAATTTTACTAATCATGACATAAAAGGAGATTCATGACTAAAATGTTCCATGACTATAACGATGTCATCGAGGGAAAAATTTGCACTTTTAAGGATATAAATCATTTTGCACTAGTTCATTACGTCTATTCCAACGAAAACGTTTGCTTTGCTTTCGTCATTATTATTTCGCCTCATTTCACCATTTTGTGCGTCAAAGATTCAATTCTTTGTTGCTCTCGTTTTGTTTCCCCCGGATGGTTTTGTGGCCACTAAGTATACGATAATAATTTGATAATATATATATTATATATATACATATAATATATGTGTAAGATGCAAATATTGTCCTTTAGTAATTTATCATTTCCAGATTTCACAACGTTCAGTGTAAAATGAAGATAAATTGTCTCAGACGATACTGACCCGCATAAGAACTTATGTTATGAGTTACCCTTTTCCTATTCAATTATTAGTAAAATGCATTAATTCGACAAGTTGCAATTTAGCCTGAACACAAATGCCTTCCGGTTTGGTTTTTTTTCGGATAATGGATATTAAAATAAATAATTATCACAGAACGAGTTTACAATACGTCATATGTCAAATGTACGGTACCACACTGTCCATTTGATATGAAGAAAACAAGCTTGTTACGTATATGTATATGTATGTAGGTATATCCGTGAAAACTACATGCCGAAATAGAATTTTAAACCCGAGCTGTTTACCGGCTCCGTTGGGAAGTCTCAGAGATTCTTGTTCCATGAGGAACAATCTCTTGGCGAACGGGTATAAATAGATTCATCATCTTCCGTACTCATACGTTTCGCAGCTCATATAAAATATTAAAAAAAAATTACTGATTTCACTACAATATGTAAATATTAGTATGCCCGGCCATCCGCATACGGATTACCCGTACATTTTTTTAGGGAGTTTAATACACATATTTACATATACAAACATATGTGATTTGGTGCAATGTTTTTGAAAGAAATTGCTGAACCGTCGTGTCATTATGAACAAGCTGGATCTGTACTTCTGCAGGAGAAGGTTCTTTATAGCTGATTATGTGGGAAAGTACAATTTGTAGTTGTCTCATTGGCTAAACCTCCTATTTCTTCTGAATTATTCTGCTTGGATTGTATTATTACGGTGAATTCGTTCACGCGGTAGACTATCCCAATAAAGGCTCGCTACAATTCCGCAAATCGCTGTTATAAAGTGAAATCGATTTTTTTTTAGTAGTAATAGATTTTATAAAGTTTTTGAGGGTTGCACATTATGGTACAGTTAACAGGAAAAAACGGTAAGTGAAGACGCCCATAAAAGAGTCCGTCCCGGATATGACGGAGTATACAGACGGAAACTTGCGTATAAAAAGCGCCAGACGAATTTTATACTTCAGTAAAGATTATTGCGTGAGTACACACAGTTACACAGATCGATCATGAATGCACGTATACAATAAATAATATTTTATTAAATCCATTGACAATAACTATACGCCTTACACTAGTTGTATATTATTACTATTAATTAGCTCACTAACAGGCTGGTATTTCATGATGTACTGCGAATTTTCAGCGAGCTCCACTTGTACTTCGTGTTGACCTTCAGCATCTTCCACAGTCACGTTTGTGGATTTGATGACTCGGAAAAATACGTAAGTGTCTTTGCTTGGAACTATTTTCACTCTGTCGGGGTGCAACTGATTGAGTCCCCGCGGCATGTGGGATAAAGCTACATTACCTAAATGTCCTTCCAGTAGATTAAGATACTCCCTCAAAAACTTATTTTCTTCCGCCGTCAACCTGGAAACACCGTTCCGACGTCGATTTTCCTGATCACGGATGTGCCAAGCATATTTTTGTATTTTCGCCAGTCTTACTCTGAGATAACTGGCAACGAGAAAACGTATCCTCTCAATCTCCAACTTGTGATGTTTCATCATCTCATCCCGAGGAGGCATATGATTCAAATTCTGCTCCATCACCTTCAGTTGATCCAGCATGCAGTCAACTTCTCCAGTGAGTGGAATTAACAGTTCAGGCGACAGCTTCTCATTCAACCAGGCTTTCTGTAGCTTCTGGAGGACTTCATATGCTGTAACTTCCTGTTCTTCATCACTCGGACCCAGCACGTCATCACTTCCACCCGTGTCCGAGTCTACATCCATCATCATCAGGCTTTATGACCTTCTGAAAAAATAACATCACATTGAAGCATAGTGGCTAGATTATAGGCTCAATGTAGTAACTTTGAAGTAATTAACTATCTTGAACATGCAAGACGCATATTTATCAATGAATTCATTCTTGTTGAAGGAATATTCACAAGTGTACAGGTCGACAACACAGTAAAGTAAAATCAACTACATTCTGTAGCATTTATATACATATGTATACGTCCCAAGAAAATTAACTTTACTGTCATCCGTACCTGCTTTTGGCTGCTCCCACAATTGTCCTGTATCCTCTGGAGGTTGTTTCAATCAAATTGAACTTTATGTGTGACAACAAAGGAGAATCCAGTTGAGTGTTTATGTATACTAGATAGATACACTTAAATTGTGATGATCAATAACCAATATCAATGTTATCAGCGTCCAGAAAATAATATTTTTGAAGAAATTATTGAAGCTGTCAAACTAGTAATTTCATTTCCGTTCAGGCACTTAATGGACAAGCAAAATAAGCCTTGGCCACAAGGACCCTCACTATTCAACTACCACTTGTTTTTTTTTATTTAATTTCTGCACTTTTCTAATTATTTTATATCCAATTCGGAAGTTTTTTTTAAAATTACGAATTCCGTTTTTTTAGGCGAGGACGAGGAAAATTCCGAACACTTGTTGATCTTGGAATTTCGCGGGCGAACAAGGAAAGTGGAGACTGTGACAGCCAATCCCCAGCATTTCTTTTCTTCTTTGAACCGCTCAAACCTGCAGCAGAGCCAAATTCAAACTTATGTCAACAATACACTATAAGCAACAAAGGGCTAGGGTGACGCTTGATACTGTGGCCAATTTTTTTGCAATGTTTTTCACAATTTTTTTTCTTCCATGGTTTAAGTAAGGAATTTTGAAGAAATGTTTCTAACATGTAACATTTTAACTATAATCAAAAAAATATTTATTAAATTTCTCCTCACCGATTTCATGTAATGCATTTTTTTCAAACATACTACAGTTCACAAATGTGGCCTTTTGCATGTAATTGTGACCACCCCCATCTTCATTTTTGTGGTAAACATTTATAATCATGAAAAAAATATTACTGTAAGTAATTAGTAATTACAGACTTAATATATGTAGGGTTATCCTGACCGTCTGGTTGAATAATTCCGCAAAGCCGAGAAAAAAATGATGCCGGTTAAGTGAATACTTGAATGACCCTGGAAAAACTGTGTTTTTTGATTGTTCAATTTAATGAATTTGCCGGCCATAATTAATGAATAATGTGGGAAGGCACTAGTCTTCTTAATTTTGCATCTTTTTCTTTCATGGCGCACATAATCAACATTAATTGGTTTACTTGCTTTATCATCAATCTAATACAGCCAAGAATTTTTTGTTTGTTGTCGTCACTAAAAGTCACTGACGACTTAATACACTATTTTGTGCGTCGGAGGCTCAAAAGTCTTTGATACCCTGAGTATACTCGGTTTATTTTTACCGAATCATTTTGCGACAATTATACCTGAATGTATATGTACATACTGGTAGACTTTAATCGAATGGTTGCAAAACCTTTTATTATAAAGTGGATATTTTGTTGCGCATATTGACACCAAGCGATAAGATAAATTCTCTGGGAGGATCCACAGGGCAAAATCAAGGGCGGTAATCATTACTATATGTACCTAAATTATATGGGGTATTACAAAGGTTATGATTATAATACAGAGCTTGCCGTGACAGTTCTCTTATCGAATAAAAACGTTTGACGAAAACACTATTCTTCGGAAAAACAGTGTCGCAGAATCTGTTAGTTTCTCCTTGACTAATTGTACTATTCTACAGGCTCCCAAAAGACCGTTGTGGGAAGATCAAATTTTTGTTCCTAAAGACGGAATAAAAAAAATCAATTTTGCCTAGGGTGGAGGCAATTTTTTTGGCGTCTCTATCCTTATACATATATAAACTTCTCACTTCTTACGCACACTAATTCCGGAGGTTGTAAATTATCCTGAACGCAAATGTCTTCCGATTTCGTTTTTATTCCGTTTAATAAACTACAGATATACAAAAATAAATAATTATTACAGAACCAGTGTATAATGTCAATGCTAGTAACACAGTCGGGCAAAAATGTTGTTAGGTACATACGTAGCTGTAAAAACAGACTTTGTCCACACAAATATCTTCCTATACAAGTATTATCTCGGTTAAATTATCATTTTATAGACCCGAATGGGGCCACACTGTGACATGGAACACATATAACAATATAGCAAGCAATATTATGTACAACCCGGAAATGTGGGTGATAAGAGAATGATTCCAGGAAATAATTATTGACGTCCTCATTTCGCATTTGTATATACGCCAAAATCATTGGAAGTACCTCAGCAAAATTCAACAGATTTCAGCCTAATGTCTCTCTTTAGAAATATCTCCTTGAGAAGTATTCCCAAAAATTTGCACCGACTGAAGAGATTGTTCATATGACGGTGGCAGTTCTTCATTAGGCTTGGTTTGACCCCAGGTCGAGTAAACTGGAGCGGACATGCCCACGGCATGGCTGAAAGCGGGTGGCGGACCCATTGTATTATTATATTCGTAAATCCCAGGCATGGCAGGGCCTCCTGCCCCTGCCAATACTCCATTGCCATTTGTAGCTTCTCTTTCACGCCTCGCACGTGCTACAAAATAAAATTGGCATCTTTATAATTAATTATCTTTATGATTATTTATGATCACGATTTCGGAATTAATAAATTTCTCAATTCACAATAACTGAATTGATCAGGTGACTGGAGCTGTTAGAAATAGTACTGATCCGATACCTTGTTTCATACACGTCCAAATTGCCTGCAAGTCATAAAAGACGCTTCATTTTAGTCAATCCATGAATAATTAATAAAATTACTGTAAATATTAGAGTATACAATTTTAAAATGACTGGATTATCCAGTGCAATTTTGCCAATAAAATGGTGGCTTACCCAGGCTATGATAAAAAGTTTCAACAAAACTACAATACTCCACGATACAATCCATGTGTACTCCATCTTTCAAAGTTAACTAATCAAATTACTAATCAAAGAAGTTTCACGGAGGTGGTTTCCTGGTGGTTTTTTCCGTTTCAAGGACTCCGTTGAATTTCTAATGTACACTGGGGAAAATGGCGTATCGGGTTTATTTCTCGTGTTCACTCTTTAGGCTCTTACTCCTAAGTGTAAGAGATATGGTCTCAACTCTAATTGCTGGTAATTAATAAAAATCAGTATATGTTTGCTATAAGTTCGTGTACATATAGCTACAACGGGATAGTTATAGCCGCAGATAAGACCTTGTCAAAAGCATTCGGGTTGGGGACACATTACAGCTCGGAAACCTGTCATATCTGTCAATATGATTTACATGTATACCTATATATATGTATACCTATGTTAATCCTGCCTGGTGACGCTAGAGATAAAAAATAATAAACATTTTCCTACCTGCTCTGAAATCCTCCCCTGAAAACAAAATCGAATAGGTACTTATTGGTAGTTAAGTAACTCTTATCTATAAGTACTACATATTACATATATATCATGTATATCCTGTATGTATATCATATATTATAGGTATATGTATTAAATGTATGCTTGTGCTTGTATTGAATTGTATTGGATGACTCCAGGGGATATATTTGTACATGCGTGTAGAGTTGTAGAGTATAGTACTTACATAAATAAATTGTAAGCATCCAAAACCACACATACGATGCAATGATAGCTTTGTATGAAAAATTTTTCTGTATCTTATCAATATAAAAATGGCTCTTGATTCGCTCACAAATTCATTTCTGCTTCGCTTTAATCAGTAACTCACACCTACTTGGCCTGTGGCAAAAAATTACTTCATGCACATACATACATGGTTGTTGGTTGCTGTTGCATTGACATTGACAGTCAAATTCGTTTGTGTTTGCTTTTATGTGTGCCTAACTTATTATCGCGTAGGTGAGAAAAAAAATTGCTCTACCTGAAATTTCCAATCAGTTCTTGGAAGTTTAGTTCATTAACTTTTGTATTCTTTGGAAAGGATTAGTTTGAAGTACAGTCGAACCTCTCTACAACGGTTCCCGTTAAATCAGCATATTTTCCCCGTTATAACGAAAAACCGTTATAGAGAACAGAATTTTCTATGTTAA
>JAQGBT010001801.1:0-28633 GCA_034698585.1 Disparrhopalites patrizii | reverse complement strand
TTTCAAATTTCTATTTTTCTTTGTTTTTCAAATTTCTATTTTTCTTTGTTTTTCAAATTTCTATTTTTCTTTGTTTTTCAAATTTCTATTTTTCTTTGTTTTCCGTTTTCTCTTTTTCCTTTCTTGGATTTTCCTTTATTCTCCCTTTCTTCGATTTTTTCTTTGTCTTCGTTTTTTGAATTTATCCCTTTCCTCCTTATTTGAATTTACGTCTTTCTTCGTTTTGTGAATTTATCCCTTACTTGGTTTTTTGACCATCCCTTTCTTGGTTTTTTGAATTCTTCAGTCTTCGGTTTTTGCACGTTTCTCTTATTCTTCCATTGTTAATTCCTTCTATTCTTTGATTTGTTTCCAAGTCTCTCATATCATTAATTTCCTTTCAGTTTTTCATACATATTCGTTGTTGTTGTCTGCTTTGAATTTCTTGTGACCTTTGTTTGTTTTTGAATTTTCCCGTTTCCAGATTATTTGCTTTTATTTACTAGGTTTACCCGAATTTCTCTTTCCTTCTGGGGTTGTTTCTTCTCTTCTCGAGCTTTCTTTCTTTTCTTGCATTGTTTATTCCTGACCTTTTACTTTGTATTGTACTTCTGTCACCACATGTTTGCCACCATTTTTGGCTGCCTATCAATTTTATCGACTTCCCATTTCTTTCTTGACTTATTCCATCTTTTCGAAAGGGATTTGTTTCCACGAATTTTATTATCCCGCCTTCCTAATTTATCCCATTGTTTTCCACTCTTGTCTTCTCTTACTCGTTCCCGCTCCGACCAAATTATTCCTCTCTTATTCCCGCCTCATCCCGGAGAAATTACGACCATTACCCACAAATGAAACAGTGCTCAGCCGCTTGGAATTTTATTATTGTACGCCGTATATCATAGTATACAGCAGTATATCGGTACAAATATACGCAGGAAATAACATAAAAACATTGTTACGCCAGCCCACGTACGCGTATCTAGGCCTTGGTCAAGAACACACACCATATGTATAGGTACATATGTGTACACAATATTTGTTTTGTTTCCTCAATGTGAAGGGGAAACACGTAAAGACACATGCATGCACACACTTTTCTGTGGGGGAAATGAGAGGGAAATGGATCGATGAGGACTAATCAGCCTACTTCATATGTATACATATGTACATACGGGACTTTTTACACACATTTTATTTCTCTGCCACTCCGACTTTTTGCCACAGTGGCTGAAATCACATTAGATCCCAGGTGAATACATATTTGTTACCCTACTTTTCCTCCGGGGATTATACGTCCCCGTCCTCTCGCCATCAAACAAGGGATCCGATTAGAGAAATCCCGTCCATTTTTATGATGGGAAAACATGGAATGACGGTTTATTTATGATTCCATGTCAGTTTTATTTGAAAATTTGCGCGAAAACTTCCGAAACGTTCCTTGCAGTGGATGGAATTTGAAATTACATGCGTAAAAGTATAATATTTGCACATCAAAAATAATTCTAATGCAAAGACAATTTTTCCTGTGCGATTTTCTTTTTAGAAAAGAAAATTTTTCAATTTTAGACAAATAAAGGAGAAAGGTAAGGAGGGGAAAAGTTGGAGTCGGAGAAAGTTGATGGAATTATGCCATTTTATTCTCTTTTTTCTCATGGACTGGAGGCAACTTCTGGGCGATGTGCTGGACTTTCCCCACGTTTTTTCTTTACTCTCTTCACCTCCCAATGTGGCCTTTGAGAGGCGGGAAAAATTTTGGGGGAAACTTTTAGCCTTCAATATCTCTTGGGATTGTTACTTGGCCGGAATTGTTGGGGGGGAAAGTGTTCTTCCGTGTTGGTTATACTTTTATATTTATTTCCCACATGATCTCTTTAGGCTCAAGGCTTTCCCCAATTGTTTACTCTTGAGTGACGCACGTGTATTTTTGTTGAGCGTGCCAGTTTCTATACAAATAATATTTCCTTCATTTCTGCAATGTTTGGGTTTACCGTAGCTACAAGTGTAATTAAATTAAAATTTGTTGTAACTGCTTGTTTTAATTTCTAATATTTTAGCTGATTTTGTTGCTGGCTGTGTTGTTGTGTTTTCTAATTAATTTTTGTGTTTGACCAAAGCAATATTGATCAAAGCATTATTCAAACAAGATTAGTCGAAATATGTTTTCTAAGAGCCAATAAATATACATTTATTCGTCAGGATTAAATCTGTGCTTTTTAAATATACGAAACTGCACAAATTTATTTGATGTATTTGTTTTCCTTTTTCTATGTTTGAAATCTACAGATACGGAAGTAATTAATTAATTTTAATGATATCCAATCAACTGTCAGATGCGTGATAAATTCTGCTTTTAACTGAACTAAATTAAGCATTCAAAACAATGTTGCTAGTTTGTTTGGCATAATTCTTCCTCCGGTCTCAAATTCATATTTCAAATCGGCGCACCAATATTTTTTCCGTGGCTTTCACCGGGTGAAAGTTAAAAGTTGGAGCAGAAGAAATCCATTTGAGGACTAACGAGAATAGAAAAATTCCTGCTTATTTGCACTTACACGTGCAAGAACTAAGTATTTTATTCACAAAAATAATTTGCACCATCAAATGGACATAAACCAATTTGGACCCTTACTGTGACTGGCATTTGTAATTTAAATGTAAATCACTTTTTTTTATAACCCTGGCTATTTTAGTACCATTTATGTACCATGCTACTGCCCTGATTATTCCTTAGGAAATCAATTGTAATTTGAGTAACCCCATATAGTATTCCTAGGATCAGTGTGTGATACACATTTATTTGTATTTTTTCCGCAAATAAAAGGGATGACCCCATTAAATTTGCAGGTGATTGCTCCCATTATTCTTCCTCCGGAAATTCCTGTTCATTACCATAAATAAAGGAGGAGACGTTCAAAGGCAAACATTAGAGTAGGAGGTTCGATTGGGGGACAATGGCTTTATCTCCCATTTTTGTTTGGGGAAGATATAATAAAAAGCACATTAAATGCAGAGAAATATTGTCCATTATCCACCAATCGATATCTTTGAGTGGTGTAATAAAATTTCCAGTAGGGGAATTTTTTTGGCCGTAGTACCCGTATATAGTCCAGGTAATTTTATGGAGAACAGTTATTCTCATTTTGTTTTCGTTTAAAAAAAACAAGTTTATCAATTACCAGAAATTTTCTTCTGAAATATAAATATCTGTTCATATGAGTTTTATTTAAAATTAAACGTTTCTGAAGGCAAAATAGACGGCAAGTCTTTAGAAAAAATGGAGGGTAAGTTCA
This sequence comes from Disparrhopalites patrizii, assembly GCA_034698585.1. Lineage (NCBI taxonomy): Eukaryota > Metazoa > Arthropoda > Collembola > Symphypleona > Sminthuridae > Disparrhopalites > Disparrhopalites patrizii. The sequence continues at coordinate 25,361 of JAQGBT010001801.1, read as the reverse complement.
AAATGGTAAAGGGAGAAAGTCGTTACAAACTATCGTATTTCGTTTATGGCAAAAACGTCGAAGATAAAATTACCCCGGAATTGTGTGGGAGATACTGTAGGAGAAAAGTAGTGAAAGTAAATGAGGAAGTTGTTAGTGAAAGAGAGGAATAGAAGGAAAGATAGTAGAGTAGAAAGCCGGAAAAGGGGCTTGATGTTGTATCAAAGGGAGAAATTGGCACAGGGGATGTCCTTATTACACTTTATTTGCTCTCTCCTTTGTGAATATGTGTGCTTCCAATTTTGTCTGAAGTCCTTTCTTCCCAATTTTCTCCTTTGCCCTTCATCTTGTCCCTTTTTTATCCTCCACACCAAGTGTTCTTTTGTCCTGCCATTATTTTTTCAGATCACAACTTCCTCCTTCCATTCCGTTATCTGGTGTCAGCCTGATTTTACAGTTTCTTTTTGCAATACTTCGGATTCCGTTACCACTCGGTCCTTTTAGTTCCTTGCAATCCTGCATCCATCTACTCTCTCGCCTTTTGCTGTATGCTTCCCGGTGTGTTTTCTCGTTCTTGACTATTCCACGCTTTTTTCAGTGCGTTAAGAGCTTCTTTCTGCATTAACTCCTTTTACACGTGTACATATGTAAATATGCACATATGTACATTTAATATTCCCAGCTTCGCTTATCCTCTCCCTCATTTTTGCCGACAATTCCGCTTGTGATCTGCTTTCTACTTTTGGGATCCTCAATTTTATTGCGTTTTCTTTTTGGGCTGTTTTGTAAATTTTATAGGCTTTCAACTTTCAGTGTTTTATCCTTCAAATGCCTTCTTCTTTTTGTGTGCTCTCACTTCTTAGTCTGCTTTCTGTTCTTGTTATTTTCACTTTTTGAGGTGGGTTTTCCTTTCGGTGTGTTTTTCATTTTTTGTTGTGCTTTCTCTTTTTGGTGTACTTCCTCCTTTCGATATGCTTTAACTGTGAGGCGAGCTTTGTATTCTTGTTTGCTTTTTTTTTGCTGTGATTTTTATTTTTGGTGTGCTTTCTATTTTTGGCGCACTTTCTTTTTCTGGTGAGTTTTTTTATGTTGTGCTTTCTCTTTTTGGTGTACTTTCTATTTTTGGCACACTTTCTTTTTCTGGTGAGCTTTTTTATGTTGTGCTTTCTCTTTTTGGTTAGCTTTCTCTTGTTAGTCTGCTTTCTCTTTCTGGTGCGCTTTCTCTTGCTGAGCAGCATTTTCTTTCTGGTGTGCCTTTCTTATTGACGCGCTTTCTCTTTTTGGTGTGATTTCTCCTGTTGCATACAACACCCTTCCAAGCACTCCAGGGGAAAGTGCCTTACTTTGTTCATGTCCAATAACCTCCAGATTTGCGCGTCAGTGGCCCTTGTTTTAAAACAAAAATTACAAGAAAGCCAGTGACGCTCTCTCTATCTCCGGACCACTTAAACTCATTCATTGTTGTTCACATATAAAGGAGGAATTGAGGGCAAATTTCTTATTGCCTAGGATTTCCTTCTTTTTGCCTTTCTTTTTTCATAATCAATAATCAGATCACCTTACAAGATCCCTTTTTCCGGTGTACCTTTTAACAACTTTCTTTTCAACGGACAGTTGCTGTCAAGGAGCCCTCACAATGAGATAAAATTAGATGAAACTCTTAAAAGTATCCGGAAAGTCTCTTCAAATAAAATCAGCTGTCATTTTGGGCATCATCTGTAATTTTATCGCTTTCCACGTCATTGGGATATTGCTGGGATTTCATTTTGTAAATTGTATGCCTTTCTATCGTGTACTTTCTTCGTCTCTAGCTAAATATAGCTTTCTCACAATTTTCTCTCTTTATCCCAAAATATGACTTCTCCTGTGCAGGGATTTTACTGATTTTCACCTTCCACGTGGTTATATAATATTTCTACCTTTTCGTTTTCTGCCTATTATAAAATTTTTGTGCACAACAAATAAACCTGTCAGGAGCTTATTGGCCCGAAATGATCAAAACGAGGCTTGAGTACAAATTTTTCTGCTCTAAGTAATTTCAATAAAAAAGCAATAAGACATTATTGCCAGTTGTAGTGAATAAACCTTTCTCCTGTAATAAATGTCAGGAAGTCGCAGCAAAGATCAAAAACGGAGTCGTAATATTCATCATAACAAATATTTTCTCATGAGGAATCGTCCAGAGCACACCGAATGCAGTTATTACTCCTCAAAAGTTGTTCAAGCGTCAAATCCCATCAATGGAACATTCCTTGCAATTTTCTTCGAGCACAACTTCTTGAAATTTGACTTTCTCCAGAACTTTCGCTCAAACTCGATGCTTAATTTCTTCCCAGCTGTGCTTGTTTTCTGGAAGGAATTACATGAGAATCATTTCCTGGATAAATCCATCTATTTCGTTATGCAAGTTTTCTTGTCTTGTTCCAGTGAAATTAACAACAGTGAAAATACAGCAAAAGGAAATCCGAATTACCGATCAATCTTTGCATTTGCCATTCTTTGGCTGTATTTGAAGCTTACAAATATTCTTTTATTTCGTAGTTATTTTATATAAAAAGGAGATAAACTTTGTTTTTTGAGTGATGCAAATATGTTCATTATTATTTATTAATATTTTATATAAATTATAGCATTAATTTATAGCTATATTTCTGTATAGTATCATTTTAAATGTATTTCAAGGTTAAAGGCTGTGCAGCAAATCTTCTCTCAAGCTGAGCCCGTACACGTCTGGCTTGAATTCATGAATAGCTTTGAACACTCGCAAAATAGCAGTAAATAAACCCGGAAATGAATAAATTTTCCCCAAATATTTACGACTGTAAATAAGCTTTAAATTCCGGTTTTTCGAGGTGGGAAAATGTTATGTACCTGCAAGGGAAACTGCACAATTAAAAACCCCAAAAGTACACTTTGTACAGTAGAAAACCCGGTTGTAATTGTGGGTAATTAGCTCGGTAATAATCCCTACTTATGTTTTCCCTATAAATGTACAAAAATTCGTCTGAATAAGCGCTATACCCGTCCGTAGAACGGCAATGGATTTACATGTGTACTATTATTACCCATGTAAGTTTAATTTCGTCCTTAATTATATAGCCCTTCAACATTTATGCAATGGAATAACATACGCACTTTCTCCTTATGGCAGAATCAGGTCATGAATTACCGTTTTGGCGCCTTGTATCGTACACATTATCAATGGGCGGGTAATTTGTGTGATTTAACATTTCATATTTATCTAGGTAAGAGCTTCACCCGGCTTTCATTTGTGATGGAGAAAGTAAAAAGGGAAGAAAAGATAGAGAAATCAAGGAAAAATCCATTAATCCCGGTAGGACCAGATTTCCCTCACGCATTTACCTTCCGTCTCTTCCGAGTCCTTTCATAGGACAAAATTTTGGTCTCGTAACTCTCCAGCATGCACTTTTGGGGAACGAAAATGCCTCCGTATTTGTGGTTGTCCCACATTACTAATGCATCATATGTGTACATACCAAAATGGATGTGGATGAAAAATAAATGCTTACAATGTGTGCTCACACTTAGGGCTTGCACATGTTCATGATCCCGTGGACAGGAGCAAAAGGGACTTTCTCCAACTTTCACCTACACACTTTTCTCCCAGTTTATACATTTGCCCATCATTAGATACGACATTGGACATATCAGCTCCACAAATTCTTTGCAAACTCTTCATACCGCCTGCGCACACCAGACAAAATTATTGTTTTACTTTATTTCTATGCAAACGTAACAATTAGCCACTTGAAAACTAGGGAAATTATTTTGTTTTGTTAAAATATAAACAGCGTACACTTACACACAATTTTTGTACATACGGAAAAACCGGAGTAATAAAAGACGGACATGGTCAATCATAATATGAAAAAATATACAGCAAAAAATAATGACGAGGGAGGCATATATGTGTTGTATTAAAGGCGGAAGGAGACGACAATGAAACTAAGAAAGCGAAATGAGAGAGAGAATGATACAAAAAGGGAGAGAGAAGGATGCAGAAAGAGAGGGAGAAAATAAAAATTATTATATAAAAAGCGAAAGGAAAAGAAAAGCAGAGATAAGGAGGCAAAGAGAAAGCAAAAGAGGGAGAAACGGGAGAAATAACCAGACAACGAGAAAGCGACAGAAAGACACGATAGATGCAGTGAGAAAGAGACAACGATAGAAGATAAAAGTGAAAACGATAGAAAAGAAAGCCAAAAAGAGTGCCTGGAAATCGAAAGAGAAAAGAGAGAAAGGTAGATATGAATGAGAAAAAGAGGCAATTAAAAAGTGATCACGGGTGAGTGAAAAATGTGGGAGAGAAAATGGGCGGGAAACGAGAAAGCAGTTAGGGAGAAAGAGACGGAGAGCGGGAAAAACCGAATATGAGAAAAATGTAAAAAGAAAGGGAAAGGACGAAGATAAGTGGCGAAAGGACAAGAAGACCGAGAGAAGAGACCAGAATGAGAGACCGAAAAAAGAGAGGAAAACTAGGGAAAAAAGAGGAGGAAGAGAAAGAAAGAGAGATAACAGAGAGGACGAGAATAAAAAAGGAACAGAAGAAGAGGAAGAGAAAATAAAAAAGGAACAGAAGAAGAGGAAGAGAAAATAAAAAAGGAACAGAAAAAGAGGAAGAGAAAATAAAAAAGTAACAGAAAAAGAGGAAGAGAAAATAAATAAAGGAATAGAAAGAGCGAAGAGAAAATAAATAAAACTGGGAGAAGAGAAAGCAAAAGAATATACGAGAAAGAAAACTGGGAGACGAGAAAGCAAACGAATATACAAGAAAGAAAACTGGGAGAAGAGAAAGCAAAAGAATATACAAGAAGGAAAGCTAGAGGAAGAGTAAGCAAAGGAAAATACAAGAACAAAACCGGTGATAAGAGAAAGCAAAGGAAAATACAAGAACAAAACCGGTGATAAGAGAAAGCAAAAACTAATACAAGAAAGAAACATAACGGAAGAGGAGAGAATAAGGAAGAACAGATGAAAAAAAGGGAATTATAATTACTCCGAGCTACAGGGAGAGATGAACGGAGAATTGCATGGACACAAGGTTTAAGAGAAAGAAAATCGGAGAGATAAAAAACGGAGAAATTGGAAACTGATAAACAGGGAAGAGATATAGAAAGAAGCAGATTAGAAAAAGAGAAGAATAATAGGAGAGAAATGATGAGAGGAAGAAAGGATGGGAGCATTGAAAATTCTGCAAGAGACATTTATGTGTATTATGTATAGACTGCGCGAGTTGTGTGTGAGTGTGCATGTGTCTGAGGAAATGGTTCAACGCCCCATTTACACCACACAAAGCTCCAGCTTTTACCGAGGGATAACAAAAAGTGAGGAGAAGTGAATAATAATTCCCTTCCTCACATACCACACCATACAATTGGAGCAAGTGCCAAGAACTCCCTTTCCCTTTGCATTTTAAATGAGCCTTACCCCATTGTCCGAACTATTTAAGGGTGATTGAGCTTCCAAATGGTTTTGTAACGCCACACAAAAACCACATGCACCAAGTGTTTTTTTTCTCTCTCTCTTCAGGCTCTCTTCTCCCCTTTCACGCTCTCCTGCCCCTACACCATGGACGGAAAGGCCAGCGGATTGGATTGTTGTCTGTATCAATTGCCAAATTCGTATCTTTCCTTCACCGGCACGGGAGGTTGGCCGCAATTAAAACCTGGTAGAATGTCCCACAAAAGTACCAAAATGGCCTGTTGTGTGGCGGAGTAACGTGCTTCACCATGCCAATCCCAGACAATTAGACCCACATGACTTGTCTCATGGAGATGTTATTTTCTAATTTATTGAAGTAGTAACCGACGGAGGTGTCGATGGAGAAGTGAAAGAGATTTGAATGACCCAATTTGTAACAGACCGCCATTCCGGGTGGGCCATGTTGATAACGATTGGGAAACGTATTACTGAAAAACAGCGACAAAGAGTGAATCTTCCAGCTGCGGGTGGACCGATCCAAGCTATTCTTTGACGGAGACCAGCAGGAAAAGAATAATGTAAGGGAGGAGATCTAAGAAAGAAATTAAGACAGCAGGGATGAGCAAAGAAAAGGAAGTAACGGGGGGAAGGTACAGACAGGAAAGTCCAAGGGGGTGGAAGTCCCGACGAAAGAGCAAGACTCGAGGGAGACAAAAGATTCTGAACAACGACGTCGAAAAAAATAAGTTACAGTGAAGGCGAAAAATAAGCAACAATAGAGACGACTAAATAGATAACAACAAAGGGGGAAAGAAGTAGCGAGAGACAAGAAACAATTGAAATAAAAATGGGAAACAAGAGACGAACAACAAGAAAGAAGAGAGAGAAACAATAAACAATAGAGACAACACGAGAGCCAAACAAGAAACAATAGAGACGAACAAGAGATCCAAACAACAAACAATAGCGAGAAACAAGAGAGATAAACAAGAAGCACGAAAGACACAAAAGAGACGAAAAACAAGAATCAAGAAAGACACAAAATAGACGAAAAACAAGAAGCAAGAAAGACACAAAATAGACGAAAAACAAGAAGCAAGAAAGACACGAAAGAGACGAAAAACAAAAAGTAAGAAAGACACAAAAAAAGACGAAAAACAAAAAGCAAGAAAGATACGAAAGAGACGAAAAACGAAAAGCAAGAAAGACACAAAAGAGACGAAAAACAAGAAGCAAGAAAAAGACGAAAAACAAAAAGTAAGAAAGACACAAAAGAGACGAAAAACAAGAAGCAAGAAAGACACAAAAGAGACGAAAAACAAAAGGCAAGAAAGACACAAAAGAGACGAAAAACAAGAAGCTAGAAAGACGCAAAAGAGACGTAAAACATAAAAGAAGCAAGAAAGGCGCAAAAGAGACGAAAAACAAACAAACAAAGAGAATCAAATTTTTCAGGCGTAAATTAGAAACTCATGACAAAAAATGAAGATTGTGAACAGTAAACATACAAACTGAGAAGCAAAACCTGACGAATGTAATAACATGAACAAAAACAAATGGGACAATTAAACTGAATTTGGAAGAAACAAAATTATTTACGAAAGAATATATTCACACGTGTTAGATGAACCAAGAGAAAGCATGGGAAAGCATATTATTAAACACAGTCAACCGAACGGCCTTGAAAAAGCCTGCAAACCTACCTCGTTGTGAATAATATCCATAAAACTAACTGGGAAAGAACTTTTAGTGCTTCACCCCGCAATACTAATGGGGAGTGGAAGATAATGCTGATAATAATGAAGGCAGCAATGCATTACCATAATCAATAGTACTCATCTTTTGAAAGGACCGCGTGCTCCTGTTAGTGCTAAACAGATTATTTTTTGAACCTCCTAAGCCTTTATAGGAACCTTAGAATAGCAATTCCGTAAATACGTTTTTAGAACCCAAAACTCTCCCCGTTATTTTCTCTTTGTGTAGATCTATGGGGCATACATGACCACAAGTCAATGGGAAATGTCACTATATTATCCACCGATTTGGTCAATCTAAAAAATTGGGAAAGAAATTGTGACGAAAATGTTTAATGTCTACGCCTTTTTTAGGTCAACATTTTCCAAGAAACGGGATTTATCCCGCCTAAAAACGGCCTTCCAAACTTTCCTGATGTTAACATTTATGCATGCTTCAGGAGTAAACAAACATGCTTTCCCCATTTGAAACATTTTTTCTCCACAAAAATTCAGTCAAAAATACATTGTCCAGAAAAAATACGCACTTTCCCTCCTGTAAAAAACAGGCGTACGCACCGGCATAAAAAACTTGGTATTACGCCTTCTGTTTAAATTATTTTTTTTACTCGTGAATCTCCCTCCTCCCGTAATTTAGTATACAAAACATGATTTGCTCCAGATTTACATTTGCCACAAGCGATACATACTAACCAGCTTCTACCTGACACACCCGGGAATCCACTGGGGCTTCTTACCGTCTGTTGTACATGTCTAATCGGGGAAAGTGATCCAGAGCAACGGCTGGTGCGTGGGCCATCCATGTTTATTTTTATTTTTTGGTAGCAAATTCTACATCTATATATTTACACATTTAATATCTGTATCACTTATATGCATATCTCTTTCAAAATTTACAGGCATTAAACGTGCCTCGGTCCTTAATAGGATTTTGGGAGTTCATTAATTCCCTAGCGCTTATCTAATCTTCTTTCCAAAGCTCCAGTGTGCCTTCATTTCCTTGTGGTACTTTCCTGGTGACTTTCTCCCGTATTTTCCCCGGATATTCCTCTTGGAACTTACCATTCTCCAGTCGTGTGTCAGGTATAATATGGCAGGAGTCTATCACTTTTTCTGCCAAGGGAGCCATTTCCCGGAGAATTCATTACACAATTGCGATAAAGGCTTCTCCACACTAATCATTCCTAATATTTCCCCTCGAAAAAGGACAAAATTCATTCATGCACACTCTACGTTTTAGATGGGGGAATACCCGCAATTTACGTGAGTGTTTTAAACCGGGAAAATGTACGAATTTTGTAAACAAAACAATGGAAGAGAAAGCTACAAATGTCTTATGGCAGGTTCAAATAAAGATAAATGCAGGAACTTTAAAAACTAAGCAACAAGATGAATTGTAAGGGAAAACAATTTTCATGGGGAGAAATACGGAGAAAAATGTAACAGACAAAAGTAAATTGTACACTCAGAATTTCAGAATGTATTAGTATTTATGAGGGAGAGAGTGAGGAGAAAGCAAAGACGGAAGTGAAAGTCACTTTTTAAAAGCCCGAAGGGGAACAACAAAGTCCAAGAAATACAATAAATTCAAATTTCCCCACAATTTTAGACGCTCTAAATAACATGCAGAAGACATTTGAAGTCTTGTGTCAACACAGGAGAAAGCACAAGAAGTAAATAGGCACTGGGTGAAAGGAAAAAGTGATCTTCTGTGTTCATCTTTCCCCGTCTTCTCTTCGTTATGGCTAAACACAAAACGGCCAAGAAAAGCTCATCAACTTCACGTTTTCCAAGCGTTTGTCAAGCTTCCCAAATCTTCTCCAATTTTGCATGAAAGTGCCCGTATACCTATATAAGAAATGAATATACATATGTTTAAATGTATATATTGGATAAGGACCCCCAAATTTCAATTTTCTCTTCGCCTTGTTGCTTAAAAACCTTTCTCATCTCCCAGATTCGCCTTTCTCTCCATATTTCCTCTTCCCCATGCGACATTTCAATCAGATTTGCAATGTAATTTCTTTGATCTTCCTCCACTTTTCCTCGTCTCCCCACAACACTCAAATGTTTTCAGCTTTTGTGGTTGCAGTAGAAGTGTGTGCATTGTATATTTATTGAATAGAGGCGACAATGGAGAGATGTTTACGTCTAAAATCTGAAGTTAATATTCCTTCCGAGGAAGAAACCCAAGACGCGGGAGGAATAACGAGAGAAATAGGATTGCAAAGATAAATAAAAGTGCGAGTAATCTAACTAGTAGAACAAAGAGACGAGGAATTGCAAACGCAAGCAAGATTAGATGAAATGGCTGTGGGGGTGATGAAAAGCTAAATGATAGAAAGAGAACAAACTAAGGTAATAAATCATTTACGGGCAACGAGAGAAATAGAACAAGCACAACAGAGAGAAAGCTCCAGAGTTTGACAAAATCAGAGTGGAAAATAGAAAGTCACGGAGAAGTCAAGAAATCTAGGGCGAAGCAAAAGCGAAGAAATAAACTAGTTCCGTGAAAAAGAAAAGGAAAAAAACTAACGAGAAAGCGGTAGAATACAGAAAAGGTAAAGAGAAGAGAGCCAAGGCTAGGCAGAAAGCTAGAGAAATACAGACAATTGGAGTAAAACAGGGAAAGCCAAAGAGAAAGTAAAAAGGTAGACAGGATGAGAGAGTGCAGAAACGCTAAAGAAAAAGAGAGCAGATAGCGTAAACTATAGAAAAATGGGGAAAACTTGGGAGGAAAAGAGTGAAAGCTGGAGAGAATGCTAGTGAGAAACAGAGAGAAAACTAGAGAAAGATAAAGGGAAAACTAAAGAAAAATAGAGCAAATACTAGAGAAATATAAAGGGGAAACTATAGACAAATAAAGAGAAAAATAGAGCGAATACTACCGGAAAATACAGGAAAAACTAATCGAGAAAAATAGAGAGAAAACTAGAAAAGAATGGAGCAAATACTACAGAAGAATAAAGGGAAAACTAAAGCAAAATGAAGCAAAAACTAGAAACAATTACAGGCAAAACACTAACAATAAATAGAGGGAAAACTAGAGAAAGATACAGAGAAAACTAGAGAAATACACAACAACTACAGAAAGATACAGCGAAAACTGGAGAAAAACAAAGAGAAGACTACAGAAAGATACAGAGAAGACTAAAGAAAGATACAGAGAAGACTAAAGAAAGATACAGAGAATACTCGAGAAAGATACAGAGAAGACTCGAGAAAGATACAGAGAAAACTAGAGAAAGATTCAGAGAAAACTAGAGAAATATTCAGAGAAAACTACAGAAAGATACAGAGAATACTAAAGAAAGATAGGTCGAATACCGCAGAAAAATCGAGGGAAAACTACAGAAAGATACAGAGAAAACTAGAGAAAGATAGATCGAATACCGCAGAAAGACAGAGGGAAAACTAGAGTTAAATTGACTCGAAAGCAGAGAACAAAACCTGGAGTAAGGAGAAAACTAAAGAGAACACGAGTGATACTAGCGAGAACGAAAGAGATTGTAAGGACCATAGAGAAAGAAGACGAGAGAATAAACGAGATGTAGAGCAAGAGTCAAACAGAGAGAGAGCCACAATGACAGAATAAAATCTACAGAGAAATACATAGACAAATAGAGTAACGCTAGATTGAAAAATGCAGAGGGAGACAGAGTAAATGCAAGAGAGAAAGTTTGCAAACGCTAAGAAGATCGAGACGGAGCCAAAATATAATAGAGAAAGTTAGTAAGAGCTGACGTACAAAGAGAAAGTGCGAGAACGGTTGGTACACGCCCAAAGCCTGAGAAAAATGAGACAGAGAGAAAGCCCAAGAAAAAGTGAAACTCGGAGAAATGAGAAAAAGCGATACTGAAACGGAGAAAGCTAGAGTGAAAAAAGAACTAGTCACAGAGAGAAAGCGATCCAAGAATTTGCTATCCCACCGTCCTGTAATATCCCTACAAAAGCCTTTCCGCCTCGCTGCCGTGGGGGGTGTGGGGAGTCCCGGGAGTAATTACGAGAAACTCCGTGTGGTTTTAAGTTTGTGATTAGAGCACACATTAGGAGGTCCTCCGTACCTTGGGGCATTCATCACAGGCTCTATTTACTTTTACCCACCAAAGAACTGTCAGTACACATTTGTTGCTATCTTCCCCCCTCCCACCTTAACCCCTCTCTTTTTCATCTCTGAACTCCTACATAATTCCCCAATACATGGTTCGTTTTATTTACAAACTTTCCCCCCTTTCACAATTTCCAATCCACAAAACCTCCCATTTGTACGACGATCCCTCCACCTTCCCCCATCCAAATTTTTCCCAGGAATTGTCCGTGCGCAAGGCGTAGGAGAAAGTTAAGGGGTAATCCTTCTTCCTCAAAAATTTTTTGACTAGTCGGATATCCATGAAAGTGAAAAAAATGGGAGAAAAATGAAGAGCCAAAAAAGGGAAATGCAGGGGAAAGGGGGAAAGTGTTACAAGCGCCTTGAGAGAGAAAGTGTGCTGCTCATACCAAATGGTGAAGGTTCATAAAATTTGTAGATGGACCCTCACACTTGGGACCATCACGCTGTACTTTCCAATTGAGGCGAAAAGAGAGAAAGAGAGAGAAAACAAGAGAGAAAGAGAGAGAGAAAGAGAGAGAAAGAGAGAAGGAGAGAGAAAAAGAGAGAGAAAGCGAGACTCATCCTTCCTTCAAAACTTTTCATCACTTGCTCCAGTAACGACCTTCCTTATCTCTCTCCCGAGGAAATCCCGATCTACTGGGACTCTTCCACACCCTGCACACGAAACTTGGTGGAGAAAGCTGGTTAAAAGGGAAAATGTTGGGGAAAGTACGGAGACCTTCGAGCAAACACGGTTGAAATGAACAAGAATATATACGTGAAGAAATACTACAAAAAAAACTTGGAAGGAAAAAGAGAGAAGATTGACGAAAAACGGAAGACGGCGTCGAGGATGTACAAGGAGAAAGGCGGAAAGTAAATGCAGATATAAGACGATCAAGGAAATATGTGGCGAAAGTGAGGGAAATAAAGTTAGGCGAAGTCATCAGACGATGAGGAGCGTCTGTACAAAATCCATCGGTCGTCATTGAAAGCAAACGTCCTAAAGAATTGGGCAATCCCAAACAAGTGCACTTTATTCCTTTCTCTCCTTTTTTTATTTTTTTTCTTCATTTACTTTTATCCTGGTACAAATTTTCCTTCATCCCTTCGGAACGCAAGGACGGGGAAGGGTGAAGTTTATATTGGGATGGGCCAACAAAAGAATTATTATGTAGCACCCCCTGGTAACATTTTGCTAGTGCCAAGACCAAAGTCGTCACTAACCTTGCCCTCCGTGGGGCACATTGTGACTTTCTCGTAGTTTATCTCTCTATATTTATCTCTCTCCCTCTAATTTCATATCTAGCCCGAACGATCTCTATTACTTTCCGTCTTAGCCCTGCTCTTGAACTGAATCTCCCTCGATGTCATTTTCAAACTTTCTCTCTTTTTCTTCCGCATTTGATCTTATTTTTTCGTATTCACTACCAGTTTATTTCTCAATTCCTTCTATTTTTTTTAAAATTCGCTTTATTTAAAATTTTCACACTTTCTCTTTCTTTCTATAACCTTCTTTTTCACTTTCATGATCTTCTAAATCTTCCCTACAGTATCTTTCCTCCCATTTTCATGGGAGGATCTTATCTTCTCTCTTCTTCTCTCTTATCTTTCCCTTTCCTTCTTTCTTATTTTTTCTCTCTTTCTCTCAATATCTTTATCTCTCTCTGATCCTCTGACTTTCTCGCTCAATCTATTATTTTCTTATTATTTCGTTAATTGTATTGTACTCGGGGTTTCTCTCCTTAATTCTCTCTCGCCATTTGTTTGTTATTCTCTTTCTTTCACCCTCTTTATTTTCTCTTTCTCTATTATTCTCCTTCATTTGCTCTTACTTATCTAGTCTCGCTTTTTTCACATTGTCTTCATTTTTTTCTTCTTTTGCATTTTCGTTTTTTTTTCTTCATTTTTTCTTTCATTTTCTCTCTTTTTTGCGTTTTCTTTCACTCTCTCTTTTTGTTTTTTACTTTCTTGACGTTTTCTCTCTCTTTTTTGCGTTTTCATTCAATCTCGCTTTTTGTTTTTTATTTTCTTCACGTTTTCTCTCTTTTTGTTTTCTTCACGTTTTCTCTCTTTTTGTTTTCTTCGCGTTTTCTCTCTTTTTTTGTTTTTTTATTTTATTTTCTTCGCGTTTTCTCTCTCTTTCTTTTGTTTTTTTATTTTATTTGCTTCGTGTTTTGTCATTCTCTTTGTGTTTTATTTGCTTCGCGTTTTGTCCTTTTCTTTGGTTTTTATTTGCTTCGCGTTGAGTCTCTCTCTTTGTTTTTTATTTGCTTCGCGTTTTGTCACTTTTTTTGTTTGGTTTTTTATTTGTTTTGTTTCGCTGTCTAATTGGTTTTTTTTCAATAATATTTTCTCCCTTTTTCTTTATTTTTTTCTTTTATTTCCCCGTTTTTCTTTATTTTTTTCTTTTATTTATCCCTTTTTCTTTCATTTTTTTCTTTTATTTATCCCTTTTTCTTTCATTTTTTTCTTTTATTGCTCTCTCGCATTTTATTTCATTTTTTCCTTGTTCTTGCTATATCATTTTATTCAATTTCTGCTCTTATGTCTATCTCATTTTCTTTTGTGTTTTGTGTCTACCTTGCATTTTCTTTTTTTTCATCTCTCTCTCATATTCTTTCATTTATTTTATTCCTCTCTCTCTCTTTCATTTTCTTTCTCGGATTCTGCTTGTCTATCTGTACTCGTCTCGTTTGCTCCTTCCTTCCCACTTTTGGTCTCTCTGTTCCTGTCGTCCACCCCCCGCCGCTTCACTTTGGAGTTTGTGTCCACATGATTGTAATTCTACCAAATAAATCTTCTAGGGAAGGTCATTTCAAACGAAATATGTAGACACATATATAAATAACGTAGTTACATGGAAATGCACTGATGATTCTTCCATGGAGAAAGTCGCCGGTAGTTTTTTTTGGAGAAAATGCGTTTTTTTCTGCTGATGAACAAATTTTTTTCTGGCGTACCGAGAGACAGAGAGAGAGAAAGACGGAGAAGGAGATATGAAAGAAGTAGTTGCAGGCCAAATGGGGGCGTAATTTACAGGGGATGTGGCAGGTCGCTGTCAAGAGCATGTCAGAGCATTTCCTCCCATTGCCTTTTTCAGGTGCTTTGTGTCTTCTTTGAAGGGCATATGGAATTTCTTATCATTCCTTAGGAACAGAATTCCAAAGGGGGAGAATCAACGAGGAAAAGAGGAATGGAGTAAGTAGAGGGTTAAATCAAGTAAAAGAGAGGGTGAAAGCAAAAAAAGGAAATAAATCAATATTGATGACACGCGAAGGGAATGATAAGAGTTTGCCCTTCGAAATCCCGCCAATTTGTTTGGGCACCGATCGGATTTTCTTGTGGCCATTTTTTTCATTTTCAAAGAACATTTTCTTTCATTTTCTCAGAGTAGGAGTTTCTCAAAAAATTATTAACTATGGCCTTTCAACAAAAAACACTGAAGTAGAACTAGTTAACTTTTTGATCCAAAGTGCATTCAATTAACCATTTTTAAATTTAAGACAAAAGCTTTATTATTGATTAATATAATAAGAATTATATGAAATAGATCGTGAATATTTTAATGCGTCAGCCTAGAATTTAATAATGATATTTAATTAATATCCCTACGTATAAAAAAACTTTCTATAAACCTATAGAAGCGGACGGTGAAAGTCGACCAAAGGGATCTAGATTCAATTTATCTTTTTTGTAATATTATTCTCCAAAAAAAGAGGCAGAAAACGTCCTTGGTATTCACATGGCCTTTGACTTATTATTCCTTTATATTTGGAAATCCATGTTATTGAACCCAAAACCTCCTCCGTCCTGTTTTTTCAGCCTTTCCCACAAAATTTCCCATGCTCCTGTAAAAATTGATGAAGGAAAAGGACAAGTTCAATTTGTATTTTACGGAATTGAAACATGACAAACAGCCGAAATATTTTTGGAAAAACTTCACTCAACACCCAGTAGTTTTCTGGGATGAAGGAGCACCACAATTTGTGAAAGCACATATAAAGACCACAAGCTGCTGTTTTTCCCCATGGTAGACTTTCACTGGGCTAAACGCCTCACGTCTAGTGCTAAAACTTATTTATCCCCTCATTATAATGCCAGGGGTTATTAAATTACTCATAAATCCTGTTCCTCAAAAAAGTGGACGGGGAAGAAGAAGTTTGTAGACGTCAGCACCCGTCCTAAACAATATATTTTCCTCATGTTCTGCGGGAAAAATAAATTAATTTTCCCTTTCAAGTATAGATATGTACATATAGGTATACATACATACATATGTAGAAAGGTAAAACATCTTGTAAAACATCTTCCTTCTTTCCTCCTACAATCTTCCCCTGTCGCATTGTGACTGCGGCTAAAATTAACGCTTTTACAAGTAAACACAATTTCCCGAAAAAGGACGGGCGGGGAGGGAAGTTAGATTTTAGGGGGATCGACAAAGTAAAATGTCTCTCCGTCTTACTTTTCATTTCTCTCTCTACTTTTCTTTCTTCGTATTACTCTGTTTTGTTTTGTCTCTAAATCCCTTACTATTTCTTCCTTTCACTCTTACTATTTTCCTCTGTATTTCTTCCTATTTGCCTCGTCTTACTATTTCCTCTCCCATTTTCCCATCCTTTTCTTTCTTCCACGTTTTCTGTTCATTCCTCTCTATTTTATAATTTTACCCTTTTTCTTTCAACTTTTACTCCATCACCTTTTCCGCCAAATTCCTTTTTTCACTTTTCCTTTGATGTACCTCTTTGATCGCTTCTGATCTTTAATCTCCATTTTCAATTACGACATTTTTTTGTTTCTTTGGCTTTCTCTTTATCATACTTTCGTCCTCGTCTCCGGGATTTTTGTCACAACATTACTCCCTGATTTTTTATATGTATATTTCATGTATGTCTCGTTGGTTTACGTCGTCTCTTTCATTCTCGTCACTTTGACGCCTCGTCACTTTCATCACTAGTCTCGTCACTTTCATATTCGTCACTTTGGTTCTCTCTTCCGCTCCGTCCCTTTCTTCCCATGTCATCTTCTGTGTCTCAGTTCTTACTAATTGTTTCTCTACCTCTTTGCAATATTACATTGGTATGTATCGTTGTTCATTGGTATTGAAGTGTCCGTAGATTTTTCTTTTTCTCCTTGTAAAAGACTCTGCATCTCTCTGGCTCTCTCATGCGCTTCATTAATATGTCTTCCAAGCTCTCTGCAAGTGCTTTCTCTTTATCTGCTGATTTTGGTATATCCAGAGCGTGTTTTTATTTTGCTCGCTCTCTCCATTTTTCTCTCTTTCTCTGGATGTTTCTGTCTCTATGCTCTCTATGTCTCTCTCTATTGGTCTCTATTCCTCTCTCTTTCCCTCTCTATTGCCCTCTATTCCTCTCTCTTTCGCTCTCTATTAATCTCTCTATTCCTCTCTTTTTCTCTATACCGATGTCTCTTTCACTCTTTTGTTCTCTCTCTCATGCTCTGTCACTAACTCACTACAGCTCTCTCTATCTGTCTCAATATCTCTCAATTCCCTCTCAATATCTCTCTATAGCTGTCTCAATCTCTCTCAATTCTCTCTCAATCTCTCTCTAGTGCTGTCTCTTTCTCTCTCAAGCTCTGTCTAGTGTTGTTTCTTTCTCTCTCAATCTCTCTTTATGGCTCTCTTTCTCTCTCAATCTCTCTTTATGGCTCTCTTTCTCTCTCAATCTCTCTTTAGGGCTCTCTCTTCTTTCTCAATCTCTCTCTATTGCTCTCTCTCTATTTCCCTCTGTTTCTCTATGTCCATTGCTCTCTCTTACTTTAGCTCCCTTTCTCTCTATTTATTTCTTTCTCTGTCTTTCTCTCTGTGTGTATTGCTCTCTCCTTCTCGCTTTCTCTTTATGGCTCGCACGTTATTGCTCTGTCTCTCTCTTTATTGATATATCTCTTTCTCTCTCAGACTCTCTCTCTCTCTCTTTCGCTTTCACTCTCTACCTCTCCATCACTTTCTCTCTCTCTGTACCTCCCGTCTGATGGTCCAAATTAACTCATCTCCCGTCCATGACATGCCTATGGTTGAAAGCACCCCAATTTCCTCCCGTGCATATGTGTGGGGAAGAGTTCGGCATGTATACAATCATAATAATCCTAAACGTCCTTCCAGCGCACACTTCCTTCCCCCGAGTATATTGCCTATTTCCGGAGAAGCCTATATACATGTGTGTATACATATAAAACATGTAAATTCACGCCAGGTAATTCCATTACCTTTCCATTTGCGTAGAGGAGGGGAAGGCTCCCCGAGAAGCCGAGGTACCTTCATCCTATTTGCGCTCTGTGTTTCTCCTGGGGAAATTGCGAAATTAAAAACCTGGACCATTGACGTCACTGAAGAGACATGGGAATTCCGCCTTTTGAATCATTTCCTTTCAACCACCTCATGATTTCCGGGCTAAAAATAACCCCTAAAATGTAATGTGGTTATGATTGCTGATGGTCGGGAATGAAATAATTTTGCAAATGATGAAGCGCCTGGAATGAGATTATTAATGTTTAAGGAGGTTATTAACCAAATTAAAAATTAAAAATAGACAAAAGACCCAAGAAAATTTACTGTGATTTAGCCAGGATTTTAAGGGATTAAATACTGCATTAATCACAACAACCAAAAGTAAACATGAAGCAGCCTGAAATATACGTGGGCATTGGTAACTTATATAAATATATAGATGCATATCGCTGTACATAAATGTATGCACTTTTTTTTATATGCACATTGACAATATCGGGCATGAGTTGCAGAAGTTTTTATTGATATTTATAGTATAAACTTTCTTCGGCAGTAAACAATTTTTATGACTTTGGAATTGGTCTCTAGTGAGTATTTTTCCCGCCAATGGGAAGATTTAGGACGGGCGGAGAAAGCAGAAATAGGAAATATGTCAAAATCATTATTAAGATTCTTATCAATCATACACATTTCATTTATGAATGGTAACTAACATTTTTTCGTAAACTTAGTTTTAATACTTAATTTATTTAATTGACAAATTTATTTAATAATTACGCGGGCTATGCATTTGTAAATTAAAGTTTTATTTTATTCCTTAATATTTTTCTTGACTTTCTCCAAGTTTGTTTAGGGAAAAATATCCCTTTTTAGGTCTAAATTTTAGTCTTGAAATTCCATCTACTCCATGGCTCCGAATGGTTTCGTAATTCCTCCCTAACAAACACAGAATTAATAAAAGGCTTAATATTAAAAAATTAATAAAAAAAGAACCCAAGAGGATTTTGAATGGTTCTTAAGACTTGTAATAAAACTGGAGGATATTACACTTTCCATGAAATTTTCATCATGTCCAGCATACTCAAGGGTCAGCCACTTGACAAAGCAATAACTTGAAAGGAATTTTAAAAGACAATTTCCTTGTCTCCTCTCTTCAGTCCTTCAATGATACTTGTGTACTCCACGAATTTGCAAAGAAAATCCTTTTTTTTTTAATATTGAGCCCGAAAGAATCTTGAGATGCTTCAAGTGGATGAGACGACAAGAGATCCCGTTTTATTGGCTTATTGCTTTGCTTACGCAAAAAGGTGTCTTTTTTCATCCTCAAAAGCCCAATGAGGACGGGAGAAGTCCAATTTGCTTGGTGACGCTGATTTTACCCGGGAAGAATCCGTGGAGATTTTGTCCTCTTTGTTCTTCTCTTTGTTCTTGACACATCAACCTGATTGTGTAATGGGGAATGAATTACAATAAAAGTCTGGATGTATAGGAAATAATTTTTGGAAAAACTTCACGTATTTGAAGTCTCAAGGTAGCCATGAATTTCCCACATGGACTCATTGAAAAAAAGCTTTAAAAACTTTCCTTCCATCCCTAATAAGCCCATTGAAAGTTAGAGAATTTCAACCGTTAAATACCAGAAAAGCCGGGGAAAGGGGGGGAAAGCGTCATTTTGAGGAAACAGCTTCATTTTATTACTGAACAATTCCCCTTTAAAAAAATAAGCCTCGATAATGCTATTGCAAACGGAGTACAAAATTAGGAATAAAAAGCCTTCGTGACAAGAATACCCCGAGACAAAATCTGTACATAAAAATTGTCCTAAATTCTTTTATAAAAAAAGTGAAGCTCCAAACAATTTCCTTCTACCTTGCCTTTCCTTGAAAAAAATACTGCATAAAAAATTTGGGGGGAGGGGGAATCCCCGCAAAGTTTTTATTAATGAGAACCCCGGGGAATTCCCTGGGCGGGGACATCGGAGCCCATTTTGCGTTTGGAAGCAGATGGCACAATACTTTCTATGAAATAAATAATGAATACAACATCTTCTTTTTCGTTTTTTTTTATGTACCAAAAGAGTTGTTTGAGACAAACGTGGAAATCCCTGGTGGAGGCAACACCTTGCGTTTTATGGGAAACAAATGAGCGAGACAGGTTTCTTAAATGCAAATTGTAGGGCTTCTTCTATTTCCTTTCTCCTAATAACATCTGCAACTTCACCTGAAAAAAAGGGACATAAAAAAAGGAGAAAAAAAATTGTCGCAATTTTGCTTCTTTCAATTTCAAGGTAAAACACACAGGGGAAAAAATACAAAAGCATTTGAGTGGGAACCATCTGCAAAGGATTTTTTTTGTACCTTCCAAATGTTTCCCATGTGTTGCTTTGCACCTATGAAAAATTATTTTTTCTCCTTTGACCCACCATTTATATGTTGAGGCTGCGGAAGAATCATTAAGTTAAATGGGAGTCAAGGAAGCGTATCTGCAGAGGAGTTGACGGGATTATTTTTACTGCATTTTAATGCCGTTTATTTTATTTTTTACCCCTTTTATACAACTATAGGCGATCAGATACAATGTCCTCTGTGCCACCACATAAAAACGCAGAATAGAATCCGCAAAACTGAGCAGATTATTAAATGCTCTTTTAAGCTCGGGATCCCTTTATTTTTCAATATTAATACAAGCTATTTTAAATTGAAAAAATATTCTGATGAGTATGAAAATTATAAGGAAAGTACAAGGGAAAATTCACGTATATTGCCACAATAATAATAAAGATGCCGAGTCTAAAAGCCAATTAATTTCCCACAGATTTTGCGAAATCTCTCTTCCCATCTGCACTTTTTGGGCTGGATTTAGCCCTGTACTTAAATTGAAAAATATTCCGGCCAATTTGCAAGATAGAAAGAAATTTAGCTGGCCTAAAACAATGACGGAACATAAAAATGTACAATTTCTTCCTGAAATGAACCTCCGAATTCCCGGTATTAATTCTGAATAAACAATCTCCAGAAATTCTTTTCTTACCCTCACTCACTTGGCCGAATGAAAAAGAAACTGCCTGGAACTGTTTTTGTTTGTGGTGGGTAAACAATGGGGAAAAGAAGGCAACACAAATGGGCATATGCATAAATAAAGGGAAAACAAGGGTTTACGAGGGACAAGGGAGTCTTGGAAATTGTGGAGAAAGCCCATTTTTCTTCTTTTGTATCAGAGACAAGCGATTTGAGCGTGCCTCACCGATTTATTTACACAGGATGAGACCTTGCTCTTCGGGATTTCATTTCCCCACGTATTTCCCTTTGTCTCTCCCTCTCTCAATTCTGGGTAGTTATACAGACGATGGAATACCACCAGAATGAATTCGTGCATGGGTTAACTTCTTAGAAGTAAATGTTTCTTCCCAGTCATGCTTCCCTAAAAAATGCATATAAAAATTTGTCTGTATCTAAAAAAAATAAGAGAGGGCTTTTGCGTGCAAAAATTTCGTTGGCAAATGCAAAAAGTCCAAAAATTGTCGTAAAAGTAATTTTTATAACTATAACACATCCGGCGTTGTCCTCAATAATTTCTTTAATTTCCTTTTGAAAGTAAGTATTGAAATAGTAAATGCGAAATTGCTGGTGTGGGTTTCTTCGTATGGAAATCATTATAGAGTGAAAGTGAAACGGCGTGGAAATAATGACTGCCCATTTAATAAATACTATGAGCAAACAGTACGGCATTGGGTCCCTCCAAAAATATTTTGGAATGCAGAATTTCCTTTTTTTTGTCTCCGTAAATTCAATTTTCGCCTCCGAAAATTACAGGCTTGGGTTGGGGTAGACAAAAGGGGGGAAAATAAAAATAAATAATCATCATGAGCCAAAAGGAATTTCGTGGGGTTCAAACGCAGCCCATTCATTATTTTTCGGGGATTTGCACATGCATAAATGGGCATTAATCTCCATTAAATAGTGAGCCCCGTGCGTGTGGAATATGATTATGGGATTTGTTTTTAACGGCCTGCCAAATCATATATGCTCAGCTAAATACACACAAATATGTATCTACATGAAATATTATAATGCTTAAGGGTCACGATACATTTTCGTAGTGACCGGAAAATGCATATGTTTCCATATAAATCCTATAAATTGGAAATGTCTTGCCTTGACCAGGAAACCATCACATACGACCCACCAAAATCCTAAATGCTCTCAACTTATTGCTTTATTTAAAAGACCCGCTCTCCTCCAGAAAACATATGAAGTCGACTAAAAACTTTTATTTGAATCGATTTTCCTGGAAACGAAAATTGAACTTGTGAATAATTCATCGTCTCATCTTCTTAGGTTTCATCTACAATTTCCGCCCCCCCCCCAACAAAAAAAAAGCAAAATGTACTTTCCAACCATATCAGTAAGTACAATTGTATGTGCATATATGCGTCTACACATGTGTAAGTAGGCTTTGGATTACTTCGACAAGCGAGGGGAGTATGCAAATGAAGTGAAAGGAGAACAAGACTTGTCTGATCCTCATCTCAGACATCCGAAGTGCTCCAAGGCACATCCATGACGAATGGAATGGAGGAGTAGAACAAGGAACCAAATGAGGAGGAGGAGAAAGACCAAAGATTTGGTAGGGAAAGTCAACAAGATTTTTTTTTAGTGGATAGAATTCTTTATTTGGGCTCACAATTTCCGAAGTGCCCAAGGACATCACAATGGGACTAAATTCCATTTCTTGTGAGCTGCGGGAAACAAATAGAAAGAGATAAAAGCGGAGGAGGAAGACGGTTGAGTAGAGCCAAAACAGGAAAAGGGACAAAGAAAAGCTGGAAAACGACCAACAAGCAGAAATAATGGACATGGAACTGCATAATAGAGTCTAAGATGCGAAAGAGGAAAAGGAATAAACAGAGAGATGCAGCGAGAAAACAGCGAAAAGAAACGAAAAATATCAAACTGTAAAAGTGAAAATCCAGAGAGAAAGCACGAAAAGAGCGAAATGGCGTAAAAGAAAAATTCGAACGAAAAATTAAAAGGAGAAACAAAGCGAAAAAGAGAAATCAGGAGCAGAGAAAAACACAAACAAGTGGAAACAGAATGAGAACACAAACGCACAAAAAAAGAGAAAACTGATGGACAAAATGCATGAAAAAGAAAAATTGGAAAGAGGGAAAGCATCTAAAAAGAAAATTCGAGGAGAGAAAGACAGTACAGAAAGAAGAAATTGCTAGCGAAAGAATGAAAAAGAGAAATAAGAAGGAAAATACCAAAAATAGAAATGAGAGAAAGCACGAAAAAGAGAAATCAGAAGGAATAAACCAAAAACAAAAATGAGAGAAAGCACGAAAAAGAGAAAGTAGAAGGCAAGAAAGCGCCAAAAAATATTTGCAGAAAAAGTCGAAAAATGAGAAAGTAGAAGCAGAGATAGTACCAAACAGCGCCAAAAAGAAATATTACATGATAAAGCCCTAAAAGAGAAATTAGATACAGAAAAAGCCCCACAAAAAAATATTAGATGCAGACAAATTACTAGAATAAAATATTAGGGGAGGAAGCAGAAAAAAAGAAACTAGAAAAACAGAAAGCACCAAAACACATAACGCGAGAGTAAGCCCAATAAAGAGACACTTTAAGCAGAGGAAGTACCAAAAAATATTAAGAGAAAGCACAAAAAAGAGAAATTAGAAGCAGAGAAAGTAGCAAAAAGAGAAAGTACCATAAAAGAGAATTAGACCAAAAATTCAAAAAATAGGTAGACGAGGGAGAGACAATCGACTGCAAGTCATGGAAAGAATAAACATGACAAATAATACTGGAGTTACGAGTTATAAAAAGTGACTAAAGATAATAAAAGAGAAAAGGCGAAAAACAAGGAGAGACCATTATAAAAAGTTTTGGATGGATAAGCTCATTATATTTTTTTTGTACTACTCAATTTTCTTTTTGCGACTCAAATTGCTTAGCCTCTCTTCCTTCTTGTCCCCAAGCAGTCTCCCATGCCATACCAAAATATCACAAAGAAGACAATAATATTCCGTAAATTACTGCTTTTTTAAGTCCTAAAAATTCCCAAGATTGAGTTCTGGCTATTCTTTTCCCCAACTTCTACTTCAAAAAAGTTTTGTATTTCCCCGAATTTTACGGAGACTTGGACGATTTCAAGTTTTTTTTTGTTCAAAAAATTGCTGTTCTCTCCTTTCTTTACAATTAGTGGGAGAAATCCTATAGGTATACATCTACAGTCACATCTTTTTCGCACAAAAGTTCCTCGTCTCCTAAGTTTTTTTTTGGGGGGGGAGTGGGCGTGTAATTATAAATTCTCTGTAAATCATATTGTCATCAGGGGAAGAAGAGAGAAAAGAGCTATAAAATTCCCCTCTAAATTATCCTATACTGTGCTTCTGGCAGTGATTTATCCTTGGAAGGAGCCAGTTGCTCTCCTCTTCTCCCGCCCATGTAATATACCAAAAGCCACAAATTTGTAATGGAGAGTGAGAAAACCTGCTCCCTACTAAGTGAGAAGGATAAGTCTCTGGCGAGGAACATCTACGCACCAGAGAAAGCTTTCATAGTCAAAAGAGAAAGTCCTGGTCGCAGGTATCCACGTGGAGGAAACGTGGATGTTACAGTCGGAAAACGGGATAAGAAATAAAGTGGAACCGGATCCGAAACTTTCTGGAATCGAATGTGCTCAAGAAAAGGGTAGAAAATAGACTTAGAAAACGCCAAAAGTAAATAAGACCAGATTAAAGCATCCGGCAAATGCGTTTCGGAAATAACAATGAAATGAAGGACGAAATGAGACAAAACCAAAAACATGAAGGTAAGGAACATCTTCAAGCCTGGCAGCTAAGCGGGCAAGACATTCAGAGAGTAAAAGAGAGTGAAAAATAGAACGAGCATACCTCGTCAGCTTGATTGAAATCACAGCGCAAATAGAGGGAAAGAAAGCCAGGGAGAGAGAAATCCCAGATATTTATATACGGGTGCGAATATGAGAGAGAGAGAGAGAGAGAGAGAGAGAGCAAACATTGAAAAGAAAGGGGGAAAGGGAAAGGAAAGCAATGAATAAACCAGACGAATAACATCATAACAATTTCAAAAATCTCTCTGATACTCATTTTTCCTCCGGAGCGGACAGAACATATGCTACGTACACACATAAATTAAACACAATGTTTTAATTGGGTCAATCGAGGTGGACTTTATTAATCTTTTTGTGAATGGGGGAGAATTCCATGCATGGAGAAAGAAAGAGGAGGATAAAACGAGACAGGCAAATAGGATATAAAGAGAAATGAGGGAAAATATAAAGAAAGAAATAAGGAAAAAGATAAAGAAGATGCGGAAAGGGGCGGAAAAATCCAGATACCAAGACAGAGAGAGACAGAGCGGGAGAGGGCAGGAGAGACACAGCAAGAAAGAGTGAGAGTAAGTGTGAAAGAAGAAAATATAGAGAAAAAAAAGGGAGTGAATGAAAGAAATACGGAGAGGGAGATACGGAAATACAGAGACAAAGAGAGGTAATGAAATTATAAAATACAGAGACAGAAAGAGAGCGAGAGTGAAACGAAATACAGGGAGAGAGAGAGAGAAATAAGCACATAAAGAGAGAACAAAATAATTAAATACAAGCAGAGAAAGAGAGAGTGAAAGAAGAAAATACAGAGACAGAGGCAGTGACAGAAGAAAATACAGAGAGAAAGAAACAGTGAAAAAAGAAACTAAAGAAAGAAAGGGACAGTGGAAGAAGAAAATACTGAGACAGAGAGAGAGAGAAAGAAAGAGAGAGTGAAAGAAAATACTGAGAGAAAGAAAGAGAGAGTGAAAGAAAATACTGAGAGAAAGAA
>JAQGBT010001800.1:0-28638 GCA_034698585.1 Disparrhopalites patrizii | reverse complement strand
CTGGCAATGACTTTTTCTTCTGAATCATAGGGCCTTCGATCTTTGTCTCTCTACCTTTCTCTCTATCTGTCTCTCTCAATTTCTCTCTATCTGTCTCTCTCCATTTCTCTCTATCTGTCTCTCTTTCTCTCTACATGTCTCTCTCTTTCTCTCTATCTGTCTCTCTTTCTCTCTACATGTCTCTCTCTTTCTCTCTATCGGTCTCTCTCCTTCCTTTGCTCTCGCTCTCTTTCTTTCTCTGTCCTTCTTTTTTCTCTCTCTGTCCCCCTTCTCGTTCTCTTTCACTCTACTTTCTCTTTCACTATTTCTTTCTCTTTCTCTCTCTCGCTCGTTCTCTTTCTCTCTTTCTTTCTCTTTCTCTCTTTCTCTCTTTCTTTATCTTTCTCTCTTTCTTTCTCTTTCTGGTCTCTTTCTCTCATTCTTTCTCTCTTTCTTTCTATTTCTCGTTCTCTTTCTCTCATTCTTTCTCTTTCTCGTTCTCTTTCTCTCTTTCTTTCTCTTTCTCGTTCTCTTTCTCTCTTTCTTTTTCTTTCTCGTTCTCTTTCTCTCTTTCTTTCTCTTTCTCGTTCTCTTTCTCTCTTTCTTTCTCTTTCTCGTTCTCTTTTTCTCCCTGTTCTCCCCCAATGAGGGCCCCTCGAGTTCATTGATTGATTGCCTAAACCAGATGGTATGGATAGAAATGGCGGTGCTGGTGGTGTCAATTTTTTTTACCTGCAAAAGGAGAAGATATTCCGTAAAAATCCACATTTTCCATACAGCATTTTGCGAGAGAAATGATCTCTCTCGCGCGCTCTCTCTCTCCCTCCCCCCACAAA
The DNA here is from genome assembly GCA_034698585.1 of Disparrhopalites patrizii. Taxonomy (NCBI): domain Eukaryota; kingdom Metazoa; phylum Arthropoda; class Collembola; order Symphypleona; family Sminthuridae; genus Disparrhopalites; species Disparrhopalites patrizii. The sequence continues at coordinate 27,823 of JAQGBT010001800.1, read as the reverse complement.
TGTCTCTTGGTCTGCTTCTCCTTGCATAATTGTTTTTTATTCCTCTTCACGGAGTTAAACTTGTTCTCGTCACCGTAGGGAGAGAAATGACATGGAGAGTCAGAGCCGAGATTGGTCTGCCGTCTCGAGTCTCAAGAGTAAGAAACCGCAGCATCTCTCATGAGTTATTTGCCTATATGAACCTTTGAACCTGTAAAGCCACTTCCTTAAGCCATACATAATAGCCAGGATGGCAGACACCTGGGAATCACAACAACGTCCACACACACACTCACACACGCATTTTAACTTTTCCGATCAATAAAACCAGATGAAAATTAAAGTTGCACTCCGATTCTTCTCTTGTTGCTCCGTCTGTCCTCATCCCTTTCTCTCTCTCCCCTAGAACAGATCCTTGCTGTGTCTGCCCCCAACTTATTAGAATCAGAAAAAAAAAACAAACAAAATGAATTCAGTCCTCATCTCCTGTGGTTTTTCCCTCATTTTCCTCTCTTTATTTCAAGACTCTTCTGGGAGTCCAGAAGCTCCCAGGGTTTTATTTGTGGAGTCGAATCTCATCAGTGGAAATAGTAGTAATAGTGCTTTGGAAAGTGTGGACACATCGGGGGTGAAAAGACATATTTATCCCAGATCTGCCGGGACCGGAGGTGATATTCGAAGGGGTGGAAGACGTTATTATTACCAACAACAGCAACAAACGGAAGCGGTAAGGGGCATAATCGTTGTATTTTTTTTAAATTTTTATTTTGTTGAAGCCTCACGCCATTTCTCTAATTTCGTAATAATCCGACACCAGATTTAGAATTTGCTCATAGCCGAGTACTCAGTATGTGTATGGAAAGACGTATAATACTGGGTACTCAGGTTCAATTCTGGCTTAGGCCATGCTTTTTTTCCCCCAACAAGCAATCCTTCCCTGAAGTAATTATAGACAAATTCCTTGATTTAATTATCTTTTAATTAGTAATTTTTCCAAACATTTAATTTTAAATTACAAATTAGCAATTACAAATTATAACCATCTTTTTTCTCACCAGAGCCCAGTTGTGACAGATGTGAATTGGATCAGCCAGGCAATACACAGGCACAATTACTACAGATATTTACACCACGCACCACCTCTAAGGTTTAATATCACGGTACGTAAAGAAAAAAATTAAAATCCAAGAAGAAAAAAAGAAAAAAAAATCTAAGAAGAAAAAAAGAAGAAAAATTAAAATCAATTTTTTGTAAATTGTACTTTTCCTTTTGTCTCCCCTTTTAACTTGTGATGGCGCCAGTTCGTCTGAAGTGAAGATAAATTCCCTGGATTTTTTTTTTTGTTCTGTGTCGTGAAATCTTCATGTCATACTAGTTTCACTTGTCTTTTATTATTATGTATTTTTTTTCTGTAATTTTTCCCCCATGGACATGATTTCTGATTACCGCCCATGTTGTTTATTTTTTTTTTGTCTCTTCTTTCTCTCCTTCATTACATTAGACGTACATGGATGTTTATTTTTATTTTCTAGTTGTGCCAGATTAGCCAAGCCTATGCTAATAGATTAGCACGAGAGAACTCTTGGGGACACAATTACGCGGTTCTGAGTAGATATTCTTTGGGAGAAAATCTTGCCAAATACACCCAGAGTGGCTCTAGACGCTATGTGAATGCAAGTGTTTCTGTGGACCTTTGGTACCGGGAAATTTATGACTACAATTTCCAAACCGGTCTTCCAAAAACACGTAGTGCTATCGGTAAGATCTCCTCCTCATGAGTCATGAGCACTTTAATTTTTCCTTCTTTTTTTTTTATTTGTAGTAAAAAAAAACTATTAAGTTTCCTTTGAATATATTTTTGTGATGTTTTATAATGCCTTTATCATCATTATTATTACCACGAGCTTTTCATTCATGTAATACTATACCCTCAACCATTTAGCCACATGCTTAAAGCGTAATATCCATTAATGTAATAGGCTTGGATGTGTGTACGATCAGGGATTAGAATAGTAGAATAATAGAATAGTAAATGGATATTTATGACCGAACCTCCCAAGGGTTCTATGAGCCGTAAATGAGTCATCGTATAATTTTATCAAAGAGACAAAGATTTTGCCGAAAGGCTTTTGTATCTGGTTATAATACGTTGTATAAAATCTGATTATCTCTATTTTATGAATGGTGGCAAGCGGGCAAGCCTCTTGGCGCATCCACAAACATTTGTTTAACTGAGATTTGTGTATATAACGACGACGTGAAGGAAATTTCATTACTTTTTTTTTATGATTTTATGGAGGATATATTGAATATTGAATAATATTTATCATCCGTTTTCAGATTCTTCCTCCTTTTTTTCACCCCGTAATTTTATTGTGGGTGCCTTCACCCGCTTGTTTATAACTATAACGACGTATTTTTCGGTCACTGGTCTCATTTATGTAGATGTCAGTGGGAATATAAAAATCAACGGTTTTTCCTGTTAATCTAGACAAAAAGAGTGCAGACACATTTATTACAGAGGAGGAAGATTGAACATGAAAAATTAATTAACTGTAACTGCCAAAAAATACGTGCTAAATTTCTCAACGTACGTAAATTTGCACAAATAGCTTGGGTGCCATTTTTTTTCTTCCACCGACTGGTTTTTGTTGTCATCAAATGATGGATATGTGTGGTGATCGTGGGGTAATCTGCCTACTTTCATGTCTTTTAAAACCCGTTTTAAGACTTGTAACAGACAGTTGTAACGCAAAATGCAGTACGGGAATAGCATGTTTCCGGTCTCTTTGAAGAAAGTGCGGCAGTGATATTTCGTGTGTCGAACAGTTGTCCTGCTTTTAAAGAGATGCACAAATTTAAAGAGATGTACGAATTAATTGAGCATGTCAACAAACTTGACGTTGAACTATTACTTTTTACGTTACTCACGTTTGCTCAGGACACTTCACTCAGTTGGTCTGGAGGTCTACATACCAAATGGGAACTGCATTTGCTGTCAGGCGCTTTGGGAATAGGAACTTCGTGTATGTCGTTGCCAATTATTACCCCAGGGGGAACGTGAATGGCGGCTATCTTACAAATGTTTTGCCTAGACGTCGCTACGGGTGAGAATACTATTAAAGTTGAGTAGTAACATATGTTGAGTTATAGACAAGATACAAAAAACATGAAATTTATGCTATTGTGTTCCAGAAAATCACTATTTGATGACAGTAACAACAGTCAAGAGACTTGGTCACTGGATGAAGTAAATGCGGAGAACGATGAGGCAATAGAGAGATACAAGTACGAATTGATAGAACTTCAAAATCAGGCTTTGAAAGAATTGGAGATTTTGGAGGAGGATGAATCTCTCTCATCCGGGAAGTCCAATGGGCAAATAATTACCAGTTATTGTTACGTACTCATTTTACCAATTTTATTATTACCTTTACTGAATACCTACTAAAAACATATTCTAGTTACTACATTCATTATTAATGTAACAGACGTTGCATCTCGAGCCTGTGCAATCCACCAAATAGCAAATAATAATAGTTACTACTTTTGATATAATAATGTGAAAACAAAGTCTACATGTTGACATCATTCAGCTTTAAAAGGCACAGGTATATTTTCAGGGTAGGCACCACGAACATTTCCAGGGGGTTGATAATGACACACAATTATAATGTGCTTAGCCTTGTTCTTGTTCTTTGCACAACCTATAGTTGAAGATCCTTTCCAAATCATTTGTGTGAAGTGATCCACGTGATGTCTACCACTAGTCGGATCCATGCCACAGTAAGTGTCGTTTCCGTACAGATAATAACGTTCTTCGTTATACCAAGAAAAGGTGGGTGAAATGTGGTTCACATCCTTTCTGCCAACTGTTGCCCACATATTCCCTCCAACCTCGTACCAATTCTTGCGGAAGAGAACGGGCAGGGTTCTTCCTTCTGAAACTTGTCCCAGGTAGTTGGCGTAGAACTGGGCCGTTTTACATAGCTAAAAGCACAAATAAAAAAATTTCAACGATTTCAGAAGTGTTTCGTAAACCTGAAGATGTACAGTGTGGTTCGTTAATTACATTACCTCTGGATCCAATGTTAAGGGAGGATTTCCATGTAAATCTCTCAAGCGGTTGTGTTCCTTGACAATTTCGTCGATCCAATCTTGAGGTGTGTTAACTTCCGCCTATGGACCATTTACAAGCATTACGCAAAAACTATTGTTGATTTGAAGAATTATTTCAGTTTGACGTTTCCCGTTCTCTTTAAAGTCAACGATAAAGTATACATAACTTCAGACAAAACAAAATCGTACCTTTTTCATATCGCTAAATGAATAAACTTTTCGCCGAAGCCTCAAGGACCTTCCTTCACTGATTAATTCCCACTTCTGAGGGAGATTGTCTTCAGAACTGCTTTCACGATATCGAACAAAATCGGTAAATTCTTGTGAGGCACCGTAGCAAAGAAGTGTGACATGAAGAAAAAGTATAAAACACCCCAAAAGGCAGTTCTTTAAGCTGCCAGGAAACAACATGGTGTAATTTCTTTTTTCTCAAGAAAATGCAGGCAGAAGTAATTTTGAGAATTAATAATAAATCCGCACGCTCATTTTTAAACTTAAAAAGTTCACTTTGTATTGTGTTGGTTTCAAACGTTTCAGGAATGACAGTCATTAAATTCCATTCTATATTATAGCTACCAGCATTCGTACTAAAGTACAAAAGCATCCACTTTCCCTAATGACGGCAAGAAAAAAAAACAATAAACAAAATACGCTGAACGAAAATTACACACAATCTGACAATAATAATTTTTGGTCATGAATCCGCGTGCAAACACTGCCATAAACTTTCTCAAACAAAATAATGGTTGATCTCAGTTGCCACCCATATGGCTTGACTGAAGTCCTATCGTAGTTGGGATTTTGATGTATTAAACATCATTTATTTTATAAGAGCTTTCTACTTTCCACGCAAATGCCGTGTTTTACCAAGGTAAAATGTGGCTTCCCTGCGATGATAAAATCGGCAGCTAATTGTATACAATCGGGTGTGATGAACCGTCTGAAACTCTAAAAGACATCTGTAGGGATCGTTTGTTGGAGTTGAGACAGCATCATAGGAGCGTAATGACTGGTCCGAATTCCAGATATGGCTCACTTGGTCGGTTCTTATCCCTTTCCCTTTTATGTATTTTCTTTTTGGCTTTCAAATCTGGCTGTGAATCCATCTCAATCTCGTCAAGATTAGTCGTGTTAAATTTCTTAGAGCTCACACCACACATAATAATCTCATCAGAAACATCGAGTCTCAGAGCTTTATCACAACACACGAATTTTATACCACGTTCACAACGAAGTTTGTATCCGGTCCCAGCGGAATCTAAAAAATAAAATGTATAAAAAAATGCAAGACTTACACTTTTCGATGATATTCCAAACTGCTAAATTTTATTTCATACAACTTACTACTCGTGATATTAAGGCAGCTGGCTAATAGTAAATAAGTTGTCCCTCCCTTGGTTTTCACAGGATACGTTTCTGCAGCTTTCTGTAGTTGGTTCCGAACAACTTGACATAACTGTTAAGCAGAAGAATGAATACTTTAAACAAAATCCTTAGGTTAATACGAAACTGAACATTCCAAAGTAACAATTTGACGGATACATTGAAGAAAGCTTTAACCTTCAGATCAAATTCCATCGGCTCTCTTCCCCGACGTAGTCTCCGTTCATTAATGAAATCAAACTTCCCTTCCCCAGATTTCGATGCCCGAAGGTACTCCTCCATCACGTTCTGCAACCGTGTCTGTTTAAGTCAACGTACAAATTTTCAATAATGTTCATCAGTCAGAAAACTCTCTTCCAGAGCTTCGAATAGTTCAAAATCAGCATGACAGAAACCTCCATGTTGATATGGGAGTAACTAATTTAAAAGATAATATAGATAATCGGTGTATATAACAACGAACTTACATCAGAGGACACGACCTTAATGTAGAACTTGCCCGGGGTGACCCCGGCAAACACTGAGACGGCGGTGACACTGATCAAAACACATTTGGCAAACTTCTGTGCACTAACACACATTTTCCTATGCCAGTATATATCCTTTTAAATAAACAAATAAATCAAAGTCTGAATGATGTCAGCCACATTTACCAAATAAAAGTATAAAAGCAACGAAAGTACCTGGCACAGGAGGTCTATAAATAAACAGTACTGCAATTGTCCTACACAATAATGCTCGTTTTATTTCCATTGTTTTGATTTAATAGTGTTGTCCGAACACTATATATATCTATATATAATAATTAATAATGCTTACCCGAAAATCCTTGGAAAATGGTTGAATTCACGATGTATTCATCCCGAAAAACGCCTGATTCCACGTAGTTGAGTCTGGATTTAGTCAAACTTGCAATAATGGAAATTGATGAGTAATCGCAAATGCAACAATGATACCGTGTGAGCAATGCCGAATAAAAACAATTGAAAAAACAAAAAGAAATCCGGACTCTCCAGAATCATAATAATTTCCATTGTGTTAGAAGAATCTTTTATTTCGTCAAATCCGACAAAAATTTCAAGCTGTCTTAACTACATAGTTTTTTTTAGACTACAAGGTTCATCTGTTACAATTAAAAGGAAGGACACTCTCTACTGTGTCTTCTATAGTCACTAATATCAATAAATGGAAATTCACAAAATTTTCCTCTCCTAAATGTTGACCAGGAATTAAATAACACGTTTTTCAACAGTAGTTATTTTATGCTCTACAATTGGTTTTATTTGAAGTTTAAGTACATTGTTTTTCTAAATAGGAATCAAAAGTCAATAAAAATACGCTTTTGTCAGGTGACATCATTTCTGGTTAACACTTGCTATTCAACTACCAAAATACTCTTCTAAAATATGTTTGAATTTTTCTACTCATTCTAAACCTAAACTTCATTTAAAGGTACATTTTATTCGTCCCTTCATTATTTTTTTTTTATTCCCGTCCATTTCACTCCAGTTTGAAAATGTCTGTCCAAGCATTAAATACATATTTCGAAGTGTCCAATAAAATAAATAAGATTTAAGTAAATAGTAAAATATACCTTTTACAAAAATAATACTGACTGTAACCGACTTTCATTGTCGCGGTTAAGTTACACATTAAAAACACAAAATAGATACTTTTTTACATTAAAATAAATTAGCAATAAAAAATGTGTTTTCTAGAAGTGAGTACAAACTAAAGGTTTTAACCCAAAAATAAGAATTTCAAGAATTTCGAACAAGATTTTCACCTGCCTAGACGAATATAATGAGAGCATTGGGGATTCAGTTGATTAAAAGGGAATTCCAACGGGTTGTTTTTGAAGTTTTAACCAAAAACGTCCAATTTCATCCACGAAGAATGTCAGCCACAATTTTGACCGATGGGTAACATTTTAACATCAATTTTCTGATCAAAATTACAGGTAAGTACAGATTTTTGGTGTGCTAAATTAAAACTTACTTGATCAAATTTAAAACAAACCTCCAGTGTTGAAAATTCGACAATTTATTAATGCCTTTTCTAACATGAAATAATACTTCGAGGTAATGATAAGTAAATCCAGCAATCAACGGATGACGCTGCTGCTTCAACTACAAAATTAAGTCAGCTTCAAGACATTTTTTAAAAGTATAGTCATTACTCATTACAATTTACAATATTATTGAAAACGTTCTGTTATGTAGACAATCCTGGGATATTTGGGGCATTGAATGACAAGTGTATTATTACTACTATTATTTTAATTATTATTAAAGCAAAAGATGTTGCAAAATCAATAGTTTTTGCTCTTTATGTAATCTTTTCGTGTTTTTCCTTTTCCAGCATTTTCAGAACTTTTGACAGCGGGATGAACCGCCTTTATAGTTTACTCTTGGGCTGATTTTACTTCTTCCCCAGAACTTCAATCATCTCGTCATATTTCCCTTCCTCTTCGTTCAATAAAAGGGCATCCAAGCAACCTTTGAAGTACGTCGAGCCAAAGCAATTTGACCTGGAAAAACGTAAGAGGCATTTTAAAGTCAATGTAATCATTATTTGTCCCAACAATTATTCCTCAATCCCAAAGAATATTTTCCATTTATACAATCAAGATGTCTGAAAAGCGTTCCCCGATTATTGAGTGTCAAGCAATTAGGATATTTGAATACATTATCACATTCAAGACATCACATTGATCATTGAGCCAATGAAGCTACAGAGTCGGCTTTACGACCATTTCGTCTCCACAAAAATGTTAGTGAGTTTGTTTAAAACAAGGAAGCGTCATTACAGAGTTATCTCTTTGTTAAACGTTAGTTGTAATTTTCACGCAACGTTATCACAATGTTATTACTGTCTCTGCAGCATCAAAGCAGGGTTATTGTAGCACTATGGTAAAATGTGCATTGTAGCGCTTTTATGTTACCACAGGGTTATTGTAGTGTTTGTTGTAGCATTATTCCAGCGTTATTATGTACAAATACTAACAAAAGCAATAGCGAGACATCACATCACATGTTGGTAAACTAATGTTTGATTGGTTTTGGTGTCAAGTAATGTTACCTATTTAACGGCTCTGGGATTGCTAGAGCTCTCTTGTGCTCAGAGGAACAAAGGAATAACGAAAAGAAAAACGAGATCTTGTCGTAATATTTGTTGTGTATGGCATTTTGGCGTGGCGGTGGTTTTGTTCATCATCTCCTCTCTCATATCGCTTCAAATAGCTTGGGTATTGTTGTTTACGAAACTTGATTTTTTTAGAAAAAAATGACTTGGTTAAAATGTTTTGGGTGGTGATTTGTTTTTTTTTTTTGTATATTTTGTTTGGTGCAAAGTGTGTGCGAGTTCAGCCCCGAGCGGCTGAACGCTCCAAGTTTTCCATGAGGGGATTGTGAGCGTTTATGGTGGAGATGAGACGCTGGTATTGCTCCTCGTCATCGCTCAATGTCAATGCATCCAGACAGCTCACAAAGTAGGAAGTCGTGAAACATTTTGAACTGTAATAAGTGCATTTTTTGTTTTTGTATATAGAACACAAAATTATAAAATGTACAGATAATTTTTAGCTTCCTTGTCAATCAATTTTCACATCAGTGTTTTCCTGGCAGTAGTGGTAAGTTATTATTATAATAGCTATAGCCGTTGGAGCAACAAATAGGATTTGAGGATATTTTGGTGGAAGTTGATCAAAGAGAAGGAAATCAGGTGTAGTGTCATAAATTGGAATAAACAGAATTTGAACATGTCCGAAATGATCTGGCCTGGCTAACGTATTAGTAGTTCTAATTAAGGTACTTATTAGTGCTTAACGGGTTCGTGGTATGGTGGTGTATGTGGAAAATAATAATTATTACCACATTCTTAATTATAAATCCGTAGAAACCTGCACATTCGAAATTTGGAAGAATTATTTCCTCACTTTCATTTGCGGATGAAGTCCCTTTTATGTCCTATTTGCTAAATCGTATGTGACAACATGGGAAAATTTCCTGGAAGTAACATCCAAAATTCCAAAAGCCTATATATTTGGTGTAGTAATGCCTTGAAAAGGGCTTGATGACGATCGTTTTCTTCGTCTCCTCCTGACATATTTATTAGTATGACATTTCTGCGTGTACAAAGATATAGACAGAATGAATATATAATGGCAACTAACCACACTATACGCTATTCTGGGTCCAAATGCCCATTACTCAATTGCTTTGACGTCAGCAAGACATTTTTAGGTCCCTATCTTTGTGCTGAAGAATAAAAGATGGACTAATAATAAAAGATAATTATGGATTATGGCAAGGGTATATTCATACATGTAATGTTTTCTTTTGAATAACTCCTTTCGGAAAAATTAAAATAATTAGCAACATACTCACATGTTATTGTGGAATCCATGCATCATGATTCACTTGTCATTTGTCATGTAAAAACTGCAGAATCAATGGCTGTTTTCCTATTCAGTTTAAAGTTCATTTCCTTTTTTTCCGCAGAAAATTATTAATAAATTAAATTGGCGCAACGTTTGGGCGAGTTTATTTCTTGCAGAAACTGCGTTTATGTATTCATTAATTTTCCCTGGTTATGAAAGAATACCTACAGTTTTAGGGGCAACCCGGGTGGGCATTCGCCCGGATTGATGTGGAGGAAGTTGAATGGATGGGAGAATGAGATGTTTTGTGGTTTAGAGGGAAGGCCTTATGATGAGAGCGTAAATGGCTTATTATGGTGAGAAGCTTGACTGTGTGATAGTGACAGGCAGAGTCAATTAATTTCCCCTTGTTTACCCGCTACTTTGCTACAAAGTCCTGCCCTGGAACCACCGTTTTTGGTGGTTGGGAGGTGACAGTTTGTTCCAAGGCGATTCTCAACAACTTCCACATTAAGCCCTTACCTTCTCTATACATATATATTTGCTCTCTTTTATGTCGTTTTCTCTCAATCAATTAATTTTTTAGCGAATTACCACTTCTACGCCCTATTTCTGTCTCAATACACCCAATGTATGATGGATGAAAGACAGAAGTGGTGAAAGAAAATGTTTTTTTATGGAAAGAATTATGAAAATAACGAAAAGAAAACAAAGGAAAAAAACTTACCGGCACAATGAATGGAGTTGAGGTTCCCGGTACAGGTTGAAGCAGTCATCACAAACCCTGTCCAGCTTGGCAAATATACCCTTGTCATACACTCCCTTGCATTGGATGTCGAAGAAGGATCTTTTACTCAGCGGTCGGCTGCCCATCACCAGTCCCTGCACGGCGGTAGTGCCCACAATGCTGAGGATCAACACTGTGGCCAGAACCTTCAACTCACAGCCACTCACCCAAGTCCTCTTCGACACGTTGCAGTTGCTTCGAGAGTTCATCTGTGAAAGCAACAACAAAAAATGTACAAAAAAATTAATACGTCGATGTTACATTAAAGGAAAATATCTTTCCTTAATGACGCAGACATAAAAAAAATCCCGTTTGAGCAATATCGATCATGTGTTACAAATGCCACTGCGGTTTGTAGCAACGGAAATCAGCGGCCTCGGTTTGCATTTTGCATAGACTTCTGTCCATGGAACTGAGTTTAGCAATGCATTGGGGGAACGTAAAGAGGTTGGGTGCAAAAACCCATCCGGTGTCAAATGCTTTAACATCTGCTTTTTCGTATTACTATTAGTAAGTAGTATTAGTCGGTGTGCCACCTCTTCTATATTAATTCAGTATACAGATAGATGAAAGCAAAATGTGAATTTGTGACTATTTTCAGTATTTGTAGACGTTAACTTTAATGCTGTTGTATTACATTAACTTGTATTGTGAAAGTGATAAGTGTTATAGGTATGCTGTTAGCACTAAAACAATACATAAAAATACAATAAATTTAAGGAAAAAGTAATTGGAGCAGTAATATAAAAAAAAACAACGTCTCAAGTCTGTGTCACACTGCCCCATCTTGTAAGTACGGCATATCCAATTTACACATTGGCTATACACCCCCAAAAAAGTAACGGTTATCACCCAAAGGTAATTTACACAGTAATCACTTAGCCCCAAAAAATTTCTTTTCAGGCCTTTCCGCCATATAGTAAGGCAACAATTAGGAGGTGCAACACGATTAGCAATAAGAAATCCGCTATCGTAAGAGCTTCCCTTGACTGCTAATAAAATATTATTCCTGGAGGGAATAAAGGAAACGAAGAAAAGAAAATCCCTTCTTGATTTGATAAATCGACTGATTGAATGATAACAACGAAAACAAATGGTATTATAAATAAGTTCACCAAGAACACAATAAACGAATGATGTGGGTTGTGGGTGGGCACACGGAAGCAAAACAGAGGAAGTGAAAGTAGAAATGAAATGAAGAAGTGAAAGTACTTGAAATAGGAGAAAGTGTCCTTGTGTCCGTGTGTGCAGAGGATGAAAGGTTGTAAGAGTTCAACAACGACGGTTGACAAGCGGCTGACTGAGGGTTGGCTGGAGATTTTAATGGAATTTATGGATCTTATATACGCCGATGACTTACGTCTGTTTTCCTCAGAGAGAGAGATGGAGACAAGAGAGAGAGAGAGAGAGAGGGAGAGAGAAGGTGCCAAGCTGTCTACCTGATCTCCTCACTTATGCATTAGCTTCTATACACAATGGTGTCAAGTTTAACTATAACTGGGTACACATGTCACTTAATTCAAATAATAGCCTCTTAATAAGAGATGTAAGGGAACTGGCTTTTTTTGGAGACTACTCCCTTATGACTACTTGAGCCGTTCATGTATACAGTCATACATTCTCCTACTCACGTCACTGGCATTCTCTGTATGTCTTTCCAGTGAGCTCAGCAATGTTACAATATACACTTATACACACTCACTCTGTTATTATTTTGGTCCTTTTAAAATGATTACGGACACCCAATGTATTACTCACAAATTACACCACCACACATGCATAATCATTCCACATATGCATACATATTTATGTTCAAGAACATATGCATGTGTGTACAAGTTTGGGCTGTTGGTTTTTTTAAAAACATTTTTTTTGGATGTGGAAAAATCAGAACATTTTTATGCGTACCTCTTATTTGATTCCCATCATTTTTATGAGCTTATCAAAAACACACATGTCACTTCTCAAACAAGACCCGTTTTCCTTCATATAAATAGCCACGCAGTCTACAAGTCTCCCCCTTTGCCCTCATCATAATAAGTTCATTCAATACTGTTTTTCCTCTTGTTGATTCTTACTGGGTACTATTATGACTACTCTAGAATTCTCCTGTTGAAAGGGAACGTTTTTTTTTTAAATGTGATTGAGACTTTGTATTTGGTGGCATTTGACCGTATTTTGTCACATTATCTCCAAGTAAAACTGTAGCTATTAGGTACGAAAATAATTTGGGGAGATATAACGTGAAACTTCATATTGTATATGTATACTTATACACATATTTTTCTCTCCTTTCCTCATTCCGGTCAAAGACCCTCCTCCCGCATAGGGAGAATAGATGATTCAATATTGAACTGGATCCTACCGTCTAAGCTACTTAATTTCGGTGTGTAAAGGGGAGATTATCGAAATTTGACAATTCTACGGGTAATAGTTACATCCTAGGTTTTTCTAGAAAATTACAAAAGAAATGAGCTTCGTACGGAGTCAAAGGGTTTTTGTAAATTGTGTAAAAAAAAGCTACGAGGATGATGGCCGTGGTTATAGAGTAATGTAGAGCTTCGAAAATTACGCACTGTTGTTTTTCATTCATGTATTAAATTACCAACACTTTATGAACTGAATAAGTGCTGTGTACAAATACAAAAAAATTTACAGAAAATTGGATTGAGAACATGTACTTATGTACGGCAGAAGTAATTTCTTTCTTATGAAAATGAGCTATTAATGATGATGATTATTATTAATAGTACTATTACATACATTGGAAATTGTCCTGGAGGCCAAAAGAGAGAGAGAGAGAGAGAGAAAGAGAGAGCAGAGGAGAAAAAAACGAAGAATTAACGACCTCAAGAGTAACCCGAAGTCCTCGTCGTCAGTGCTTTTACTCCACTGAACTTGATATAATACTGTGAAAAATGATGTGAGAGGGAATTATTATCATTAAAATGCGTGTGTTACAAGGAACGAAGGAACATTAAGAGAACGTACTATTTCCCCACTAACTTCTTCTATTCTGATTCTGATACACTGATTTATTATTATGTACTCCAAAATGGACTGCAGGAGCAGAGTAAAATTGTTAGTGTTACAAAAAGGATTCCTATGAGTGAGTGAGTACAGTTTGAGAAAAAATGATATATTAATAAGAAATTTTGGAGGGAAATAATAGTGGAAATAGCTGTACATACACGATTTAATAAATTGCGATAATCTCATAAATTTCTTTCGAGATTACTACTGACAGTTGACGGCAACCTGACAACTGACATCAACAACCTCGCCCTCCCTTCAGCAAACTCACTGGCTATATTGAGGAAGACTTCTCTCTCTCTCTCTCTTTCTTGCTCTCGTTCTTCCTCTCTTACCAAGTAGTAAGAGTAAATATGACACTAAAAAATTTTGTTGTAAAAACTTATAATAAAATGGAGATTTGAAGCACAATTTGGAGAGCTATATATATCTTGCATTTTCAAATATTTACCCACGCACTCCCATCTCCTCCCCATGTTCAGTGCTCGTGTTCAGTTCCCACAGACATCCTGACGACTTCCATACTAAATACCATGGAATAACAATGATACATAACAATAATAATAAAGTAGCTCATTCCTACTCCTCACCGAAAATTCTGTGAACATCCCTAGAATTCTTCACAGGCGATTAAAACAATGTCAAATGAATCAAAAATGAATTTAAACCCGGGTTCAATGGATACACTTTGTTGTTTGCTCATTTAGGTTTCAGTATTATTTGTTGCAAATGGTTCAGGTCGTTAGAGAAAAAGGGAGAATGTGGCAGCTAAATGAAATGAGATTTTGGAACCGCATGATGTATGTATGTGCCTGTACGGTTGCATTCTGGTTGTACTATATCGATAGCCCTGATTAAATTATGAATGGCCTAAAATTCGGAAGAAGAACCACGGCCAATTAATTGTATCATCAGGAGCGGACGGTTTGTCAGGTCTGACGTTTTGCGGTTTTTCACTTCCATATATGCTTCCGAGGCACCCAGACCGGCAAAGACTCGACTGTTTATTAACAAGTGTGGCCCGACTTCACTAATCAATTTATTTCCTACATTTAAGTTGTGCAACCACAATTTCTGACACGAGAGCGTTTCATTTGAAAATTTCACACACGTATATGTATTAATTTTTTTGGGGTACAAAATACATCTGTATATCCCGTTGCTTACCTTGTAATGTTCCCGACCTTTGTTCTCTTTTTGTGATTTGTCCCTCTGAGATTGTCCTTACAATACTTGCCTTGTGATCCGTGACAAGTTTCCCCCAACCCAACACCTCCCAAGAACACAACAGGCACAAGGAATGACTTCCCTCATGCCTCGTTGTAGTGCAGCAAATAGATGAAAAAGGAGGACTTTTGTCAGTCCATTGTGAATGACTCCGAAAATAAAGGGGAATTTGTGCGTCACTGGAAAGTTTGCTAGACAATTTTTTTAATACTACTATGAAGTCTCAGTTGGTGTAGGCAAAGTGCTCTGCTCTCCTTTAGTACTACCACAAAATGTACACTTCTCCGAAGACGCACTACTGTCATAGGGAAGTTAATGCAATGGAATTGCAGATAAGGTAAAACCAATTACTTGCTGAAAAAAAATTCCACGTAACGCAATATACAAGATTGCTAAAATAAAAAAAAAAGAGCCTGGAGCTGAAACACTTAATACAAACTGGCTCTATAAAATGAAGAATGCCAACGCTGGTAGGAAAGAAGGTAATTGAGTGGAGAAAAAGCAAAATGTGGGAAGAAGGACTTGGTTATAGAATTGTGACAATCCATTGTTGCGGAAAAAATTTCCTTGCGTGTTTCAAATGGCGTAGGTGAAGTAGCAGTTTGGTCGGGAGACACGTAAGCGTCTTTAATTGCAGCGACTTTTTCCCCATTGTTTCTCCTCATGTATAATATACGTAAATAAAATTGACGTAAAGGGCAGAGAGAGAGAGCCGTGAGAATTGAATTCAGAGCAGTATTATATACACATTCAC
Source organism: Disparrhopalites patrizii (assembly GCA_034698585.1). NCBI lineage: Eukaryota > Metazoa > Arthropoda > Collembola > Symphypleona > Sminthuridae > Disparrhopalites > Disparrhopalites patrizii. The sequence continues at coordinate 12,160 of JAQGBT010001800.1, read as the reverse complement.
ATCTTCCCCTCAAGTATCTCCCTACGTTCCACACGCTCAATTATCCTTTTGAATGCAATGACTTATAATTATGACCGTCATTATCATCATCATTATTTTGAAGGGGAAAAAACAAAGCAAGGAAATCGTTCATACTCATCGCAGTGAACAGTGAGGTAGTTCCATTCACAAAAGTCACTGCTAAAAAAGTTGTATAGATGCAACTTTTTTTTTTTTTTTTACAGATCTGTATGCTGTGTTTTAGCAGTGTAGCACAGATATATAACAAGTGCATGTTGGATATATGCATTTAGTAATACAAATAGGTATATTTTGTTCGTTTGTATTAATCTGAATCAGCTTTTTCCCTTGCAGATCTTGGGTGCGTTCTGAGTTATGGAGAGATAAGAGGAGAAATTATGTGTAACAAGTCAAGTGCAAATTTTTTTAGCCCAGAGCTGCACACATCAAAACTAAAATGTTGCCCTTTCCAGGGAATACTACATAATTGATGTGGGGTTTTGACATCATATGTTTTTCCGCTAATGACTACGAATTTATTTTATCAAACGCGAAAAACATCCCCCCTAAAATGTTGATGAAGTCCTCGGGAAGGGGCTTATTAGTCAAGATATATGTATGATGAGGCGAGAGAGATCAAAGGGTTCTTGTGGGAGCGTTACGCATTCCAGCCGCATCAACGGGGTGCTTTTTCCATTGACCCAATGTCGATGTGGAAGGACGCTCATAAATAGTTTTTGCTATACGTATTTCCCTTAAACAGCCGAACGAGGTGTAAATAATAATTATACGCCCCAATTCCCTTGGAAGTAATAAAGGGGTGTCTTCTAAAGGAATTTATTGAATTCTTTCAAGCTAGTAAATATGATGTCACATGCCGATAGTAAATACGTCAATTTACTCTGAAAACCTAATTTACGTGAATATTAGTCAAAGCACTTTTGGTGCTGTATAAATAGTGGTACACAGAAATGTCAGGAATGTGTTTGATGATGGAAACTACTCATTTCTTTGATCATTACTTTCTCTGCCTTGTTGGAGACTTTTCTCCAATATCTATGTCATACGACTTCTACATCACTTTGTCCTGAATCCATGGGTAGCTAACTTTCTCTTTTAACACCTTCCACTTGACTTACAAAAGCCTCCGTGTTGTAACTTATTGACTTTTTCGTGGAACTAAATGGTGGAATTTCAAAGTGGTCCCTCCCACGTCTTTCTCTCCTATGATGCCCTTCAAACGTTGTTTACGCACAAGTTACAAAATGAATGGTAAACAATGCAAAAAATTGTGGTTAGCCTATCCAACGTAGTGTGTTTTCTGAGTACCACCTGCGATACACGGCATTACATTATTAGTTTCATCGTGTTTTACGCTTTGTATTTCACCAAACAATCAAGGAACATATACTAATGGGACCGGACATTGATTGCCATTGACAAATTGAACAAATTTTGTACACATAATGTTATGGGCTTCCCTCCATTAATCCTTCCAAAGGAAGGTGTGAATTGTGTGAAATAAATGTCTTTGGTACGTCTTCTTTTTTTTAGTACTTTGACATTTTAGATGTTTCTAAAGGCAATTACATACTTAGGGACATACAAAAGCGCTAAAGACACCAAAACGAAAACGTATTTTAGATCCTGTTAGTATCCCCGATTGTTTGTGGCACTTTGGGGCCACTCCAAGCGACAGTATTGTATTTTTACATGATCTTTTTTTTTCATTTCCTGCCTTGAAGGTGTGGATAGGGACAATGGTACCTTGATAAAAATTTATCAGTATTCAAAACCACACGTCCACATGCAAACACATGTCACGACCGATTGTGAAGCAAAAGCTTTACATTTGTATATATTATCAATACTATAGATTCGTGAACCAAAAAAAAAAAATGACTACTAATAGGACTGTCCCCTTCGACAAGAAGGTCTATTTCCCACGTGGTCAAACTCCATAATTTCAACCAAAGTAATAAAATATAAGGAAACAACCTATTATGCTACCAAATGATTCTTAGTATACCACCTCGAGATGCTTTAAGTATATAATTGCTTGTACTTTTATTAAATATATCACACAGAATGGTTTGTCATTAGTTTCTAAAATGCTTTCTCAATTAAATCTTCCTATTATTACAGTGTATTAGTGACAACTATTTGTTCTCGGGAATACAGATGTCTCAATGCAGGTCTGATGGCACTGGCATCAGAGTAAAGAGGAACTTTCTCCAGAATTGTGGACTCTAGCCTGTCGTATAGTAAGACTTTTTCTCTAGCAACCGAACATATACCAAAATGCTTAAACTAGTTTAAATAGTACCATTTTACAGATAAAGACCGAATTGACCAATTTTGATTCCAATACAAAATTAATGATGGACGGATTTCCTGATTTTCAACCGGGATTACATGGCATTAGTTGGATAAATGTTTTTAAATGTTGCGACTGTGCCTGGGTGCAAATACGTTTACAATTAAAATTAAAATGAATCAATCTTACCTTGTTGATTATGATTTCGGTAGAAATTTCGGAAGAAGTATCCAGATTTTAGTCAAACTTGTTCGGCTTCCCTGACTCCTGAAGACCCTTTGATGTGTACTGATTACAAGGGGATATAGTTCTAGATTATTTTCGACAGGTTTAAATGACACTTGAAGAAGGTGCTTATTGGAAGGTCCGGAGAATGGAAAAAAAATTCAGAACGAATGAATGGCAAGGATCTAAAGACAGAAAAGGACAGATGGAGGATCACTCACGGGTGAACTACGAAGGGCAGGCAAAGATTGAGGTCGAGTCGGGGGAAGAATTTGTTTTTTATAGGGACGACATCACGGAGATTCCGTTAATTGGATATCATTTAGGAGACGAAAAAACGTCAGCAGAAGATCCGGGCTGGAGTGCCTTGGTATTATCCCATCTCCTGATTATGGACTTTATCAGCAAAATTAGGGAAAGGTCCCATTATTCCAAGTCCTTTCTATTTTTTTCGCAAACAAAAAAAAAATCTTGGGTAAATTAAGATGCTCCCACATCAAACTCGTGTTGCAGAACCTCTTTATTGTGGTCAGAGGACACTATCTGGAGTCAACTCACCAGCATTCGTCCATATTGTACTACCAGAAGTCTTTCATTTCTTTCACATACAGGGTTTCTTGCTTTTTGTATCCCTGCAATTTGTCTCCAGGAATTGCGCATTTACACGGGACTATTTTTATTTTTATTAGTCAATTTGTTGTTCATTAATTCATTATGCATACACATACACAATACAAGTGCATGTACAAGTATTAAGGCAATATAAATTTGGTAAATGTGAAGGTCGTATCCGAAGTTTCCAAGTCATGTTAAAGTTAATTCAGATAAGTTTAATTTCAGATGTTCTGATAATTATAATTATTTTATTTTATTATTGCCGATTTGATACGTATTAATTTTCTTACTATAGTCTTAATTTCGTAATTACATTTTAGTTGACCAATACCATCTCATCTCAGCGAGGTCCAACAAATTCTCGCATTAAAAGTGTATTACGCAAACGTTTTTTAATGCTATATTTAATTTTCATTGAACTTAATTTAATTTTTAGTCGACTGAAATCAGACAAATTGCGGGAACGTTTAGCTCAAGTTGAAAACTTGGTCTAGTAAATGTGCACAATCTCATATTGGGTTAGCGAGTCACCCTATACGGTCCTTCGTTAGTCCTATACGCATGCTGGAACAAAGAGTGTCTGAAGTGGACCGCAATAAAAAGGTTGGTGCAATGTAGAGAGTTCGCAATTTGCGTTTGAGTGTGGGGGTTTTGGGATGTCCTTAATGCGAAGGAGATTATGGGATTGTGTGTATATATAGAAAGGCAACAATTGGACGTCTAATGAAATCAAATCGGATGGGGTTGTAATTGACAAGTGAAGACTCCCACAGAGTCTTCTCCGCCCTCCTTTCCGTCTTGTCTTCATCATTCAAAAGGAGTCGTCACACTCTAAAAGAGTTAGTGGTATCATCCATTGATGTAATTTTTTGTCCCCGTCCCCTTTCCATTTTTCGGATCGGGATCTCATCTCAGCGTGACGTGATTGCCCTTCCCGGGAACAAGCTACCCATTACTATACCACTATTTACTCCTGCTGAGCACCCCGAAAAAATTGTCTTCACACCACTCCAATTTCTCCATTCATCCTCCGTCCTTTTGTTTCATTACTCGGCTTCTCGGCTTCTTTGTCATGTATATTAAAGTTTTGTCTGCGGAGGAATCATTATTATTATTGCAACCATCCCATTTTAATTCTAGTTTTGTCTGCTCGTGGACGGATGACGTTAGTTCCCCGCTTTTTTTTTTTAATCATACCGTATGTTCGCCCAAAAACGCAACCGGCTCTCCTGCTTATAACTTCTCTACAGCAAGGCGAAGACACAAGAACATTAGCATGTCGGAGTGGTAAGATGTCCAGCTTTCAGAATTGTTAAGTATTTTTATTCAAACCTTCTAAATTTTAAATTAATGGCAAGTGAAGCGATTTAAAAAAATCCCATGTTAACATGTGGGATTAACAAATTCTCGGCATGTGCAATTTTAGTTTTTGCAATATTTTCGGGATCTTAATAAAATTTTGCATTTTTCTATTTTTCACTGCTTCTTTCTTGTTCGACATCTTCCACGAGCTGCAAAATTCAATTTCTATCTGGAGAGTTTACTGCAAAAACTTTTATTTTCTAATCCGAGACAAAAAACTTGAATTTTAGTACTTGCAGTCAGATTTAATTAGCCAGAACGTTTCCTCTTTGGTCAACGTCACTGTAAAACTTACGAAATTGATGAAGACAAATATTGCGGGAAAATAAAGATCATTTGACTAAATCAATATCGACATCATTCGGAGTGTCCTTCGGCCCGGTGGATTATTTGCGGAAAGTTCCTTAAAACACTTCTCCACGAGTTGCACATGATGGCGGTGTCGTTTGCTAACATGGGAAAAACTTCATGCGTTTATTTTCCCATACCTTGTGAACACAAATGTTTCAGATGAAAACACTTGCCAATTCTGAAAGCCTGACGCTTTAGAATTCTAACAACAATAAGCTATCATTTACCATTTGAAAATATTGCGTAACTTAAAATTGCACAGTAGGGAAATTTGCTAATCCCCATATGTTAACATAGGGTTTTTTTAGCGCCTTTCACTTGCCATTAACTTAAAACGTAAAGGTTTGAATAAAACTAGTTAGCAATTCTGAAAGCTGGACTTCTTATCACTCCAACACGCTAATGCTCTCGTATCTTTGCCTTGTTGTAGAAAAGTTATTAGTAGAAAAGCCGGTGGCGTTTTTCGTCTAACATACGGTACAGCATCATGCCCTCAACCCTGGCCTTTTGTTGTTGGCCTGCGTGGGCTTCTCGCGACTTTGAACTTTTCTTAGAATTTTTGGTTCTTCTTATTACAATTGTAGACAATCCCCCGCATCCGGGTGGGATGTCTGAATCCGACTACTGAATCGTCCCGGGGAGATGCGTTATAGAATTGAAATAACACTGATGTCATCTTGAAGCCGAGGGTTAACATTGCATCCTTTCTACTACCAAAAAAATCTACCCACACAGAAACATTTTTTGCGTTGACGTCCTGCAAAATCCATGTCTTTTGTCCGGTTCAAAAATTGTTTTTCTGACGCACGCGAAGGCTCCCAATTCCCAACAGAGGGTCATAATTTTCTGAAATTATTAATAGAAATAATTACTAAAAGGTCAGCGTTAATTAGGGGCAATCTTTTCATTCCAATTAATATTCAGGGGCGGATTCTAACGCTTTCACACAATAATAGCCGTGCTTCCGTAACATAAATACGTGACGTACAATATTTGGTACTAGTTTTGACCAGTTTTACTGGTTGAAATACTTTTCATTGTGTCATTTTATATGGTATTTTTTGTATGTAAAGCTGTAAAGAAAAGGAACATGTGAAAGACGGTAGTGGATTGGGATATAAACTGACTTTAATTGTCTTTTTGCGCCGTGTGAACACTGTGAGAATCCTGCTCATGGTCAATCTTAAAGCTCAGCCAAAGAAACTAGCTTCTGCTTACGTAAAAAGTGAAGGTGGTTTAAACCTTCCTTGCTTTAATCGGAAATAATGCATGAATGTTGATTGATGCTAATGCATTCAAATACACGAAATACAAGGGGACAAGGTCTGGATTGGTGGGAATTTTTTTCTGTTGCGCGGAAGTGAATGGAAAAACGTTACACGAACAACATTCATCCATGAATTTCCATACGAATTCCTGGAATAAGCCACGTTTCTAGTCGTACATACTACATGGAAATGTCCGGAATAAGATATAAGAAGTATTTATTTTTTTGCGGAAGTTTGCTATTGAAATATTCGTGAGAAACTCGTGATGGCGTTCCAATGTTTCTAAGCATACATTGTTTGACTGATGTTAATATACTCTCGTAATCTTGAGTAAATGTAATTGGACGAGTGAGTCAAAGTCAATAAGGAGAGTATAACGTGCTTAAAAACTGATACGAGACTGAACGAGCAAACAACCGCCGATTTTACAACTTTGTTGATTCAATGAGGAGTCCTTTTTTTTTTATTTCTCTTGTCATTCTCCAAAGTCTCGTCTCCGGACTGGTGTGTTTTTTGCAAATATTTCTCCTCTCGACTGTCATCAAAGTGAGTGTTTCCGCATGGTTGGAACAGTGAAGCTATCCGTATATGTAGGCAGGCATTGGCGTGAAGGCCGCAGTTAATCAGGGGAAATTGTATTATCAAGTAACATGGAAGATTTAGTTGCCTATTTGGATGTTCTTGAATTCGTGTTGGAAATCCCGGCGAAATTTGGATTGGCCATTTCATTTGTTATCAAAGTGAGCCGTTGTTTTTTGTTTGTATCTTTTAATTAATTGTAATTAGGAGCACTGTCGAATTTTTAAACGTAATAAAAATTTCAGTTTAACTAGATTATTCATCCAAGACAAAAATTATGATGTAGCTTTAGTTTAGCAATTACATTTTTAAATACATTTGAAAATAATTTTCCTCCGTTTCTTTCAAGCCTGTTACCCGTCCAAGGATCCCGCCAAAAACTTACTTAAAACCTTTAAATTTAATATGATGAAATTCGAATAATTTCCTGACAAACATGGGTGACCTTACTCGTTGTCTTAATTGAGCGGATGCAATCTCAATGCAATGAAAAAAATTATTTTGACTTTCCTTATTTCGAATAAAAACAATTGGGACAATGATCGGCAAATGACTGATAAGGGGTTATTTAGATCCCATTACCAGAAGGCTGTCAATACCAGAAGCTTTATCAATACATTGTCAATACAATTTATTCACACCTAGTTCCGCCCAACTAATGTAAAGTTACCTCTTCCATTAGTGCTACTTGCCTCTATTTATTAACTGTATACAATCGAGTCATCCAATTGCGTTAGCAAATTAATTTTTTTAACTATAGCTGCTAATCTTTTTTCCTATCTTTCAACAAAGATCTTTGCAGTGTAATTGCACACATGCATACATACCTACGTACATATGTAATTTGTCTACCATGTGTGTATTAGCTCTAGAATATTCATTGCTCAACCTAATTTCCGGGGGGAAATAAAATTAATAATTAATACTCAAGATAAAATGTCTAATTTCATGGCTTAAAAATGAAAATATAAAATTGGTTGCATTAATGTATGTATTTTTAATGCATTACATTTTTTATGAATTTTTAATGCATTTTTTCGTGCTTAAGAATTGCAGCGAATGCAGAGCATTTTTCGAGGAGATATTTCTGTTCACATATAAAATACATACACATTACGTATGTTTTAATGGTTACAATTTACAATATATGGATGTTATGGATGGTTTCACCGGAAGAAATTCATTACAGATGTGTATAATTTGTTAATCGTGAAAACAATACTCGTTTGTGCAGGCCTTCCTGATTACGCCGTAGGAATGTTCGTGGGAATGAGAAACCTCTTTGTTTCACTCCGCAATTGCATTTCCCTCTCCAAGCTGTCCTGGAAACATGGACTGCATGCTCCCCTCTAGATGTGTCCAAATCAACCCAAGCAAAGTCATGGAACTGAAAATACTCGAATCAGGACCGCCAGAGGATGGGACATCCTGCCAGTGTCTCAACTCAACCTCGTCCTTCCTTCCTCAACCCGAATCTCCATCAACGATGTCCCAGAAGAGTCGTCAGGGCAATCTTCCTTCCTCGGAGACGTGTAATTTGCTTTGGTCAGGGATTTGACGACCTTGCAACATTCTCCATATTTCAAGGGTATGGATCCAAAACGGACCTAGTTCATTTGGCAAAGTTTTTGCCGGAAAGAAAAAAAACGTTGCTTTTCGTATATCATTATTTATATAATGTAATACTTTTATCATTTCGAAATAGGTCGACATTTTGAGGTAATTGTTCAATTTATTTCCCTGAATTTTGGTGAATTTTGGAACTGGCAAATTTGAAAGCCACCAGGCAAACTATTTATTTCCCCAAAACATCTCAATGTTGCACGTAATCCAGTTTTATTTGTCCAAAATTCATTTAAACGGGATAGGATTCAATTTTAGCCGACGACTAAAGCTGACAATTTCAATATTCACTCCGTGTGAGGGTCAGAGGTCAATGTGAGCATTGATTGTCAAGAATTGCGCCCTACTGCAGGCCTCCGTTTACTCTGAAGCTTAATTATGAGTATGAAATTTCCCCATGAGTTCGATTTACCGAAAGTGTTCAAAGAATTTGTAGAAGTGTAGAATTGCAGCAAAATAAAAGGCCTCAACCCTTTCAATCCTAGCCCCAAATGTCCAGGTTGAACCTTTGGATGCAGAATAAGTTGGAATGCCATGGAAATAAATGACGTATGATGATATTATCGTGTGTAACATGTGAAAGGGAACGGTTTTATTATTCATATAATCTTATATTTATTATACATCCGAACCAAATTCCAGGATATTACAATTCAAGTGGAGGGACATAAAACAAATTAAATGTACAAATGTGTATGCACATAGTTACAAAAATTAAGATTCATGAGAATATACCTATAATTGTTACTTGTCCAAAGTGCGAAAAATCGGATTCCGTACCATTGTTGCGTAATTTTCCAAAGTGTATAGTAAAACCCTGAATTGTTGACAAGAATCCAAAGTGTAAAAAAAAACAATGATTGTAGACACACCTACACGTGAGTCACTGAAATAAGCAACAAACTGTGTATTTCCCCTTTCTTTTGTTTGCGATACACGAATTTAAAAAAGGAAGAGTTAAAGGCTCCCCGACGTTTTTTTTTTGAACGATGAGAATAATAATAAATTAATACTAGTAACACTTTTGTTCCTTCGAAAATAAGAACTTAATTGTGTGCGAAAATAAAAACATTACAAAAAAAAAAGAATACTCATAGGAAGATTATACGTACTATATAGAGTTGAGTAATAATTATTATCATCACCTTCACGCGTAAATAAGCAGAGATTCTTAGCCATTTTGTGTTGCAAGTATTTTTTTTTGTATAATATTTACTTTTTTGTTTACAATAATACACATTTATGAGATTAGTTAATAAATTAATATACACGGAGGAACACACGCGCTTCACCCATCACTTTTTTTTTTGGTTGCCCATTTAAACTTAATTAAATATTTTCTTCCATTCTTTCTTCTCTCCTGTTACATGTGCTCGTCATTTGTTCTTTGTAAGTATTTTTTTTTCAATTGACTTGCACACATCCACGGATATTTGTCGTATTTTATGAAGTACCTTAGCTATGATTTATAATGAGGGGCAGGCGTGGTATGTCGTACTAAAAATCCTCACATTATTTTGTAATCGCTTTGTTTTAAATACACAACTATATGTACACTCTGAGCCATTAATGCCTGTAATAAATGTTATTCCTAAATTATGTACAATAAATAGTTTACGGTGTTATTTTTTTCTTTCTTCTAAATCTTGTGATGATATGTTTTTGGCCAAATCTCTCACCTGAGTTCACTTTTTCTCTCAACCTGGAAAAGAGTTCTGCGTATGACGGGACAGCCCATTTCAGGTAAACAACAATAGAATTGAAATTGCTTCGAATTAAAAATAATATTTAACATATTTTTCAATTTCACATTTAATACTTTAAAGATTTTGTAGTGGTGCAAAGGAAATAATGTAAGAAAGTGAAGGGCTCCAATTTTTTTTTTTTTACGACAATAAAACATCGGGGGTTCAAAAATTTGACAGACACTCTACCAATTGTACTATAGTATTCCCGATTTTTATCTGTATTTTGTTTTGCGGAAAGAGATAATTTCGAGACAGAATGTAGAAGACCTAAACTCAGGATCATCATACATAAATTTCACCAGCAAATGACACGTGACGTAACCCTCGTAATTATGGCTATTTTTTCCCTTTTTGTGAGGATGTGCTTACATATTTAAGGGGCTTTTCATATGTCTTATTCATTGGAGGCTAAAACTCCGCCATGACAAGCATTCCTAATAAATAGTTATAATTTTACATATTTACATGAAAATACTCACAGCTCAACCACTCCACACATACATGTCTATACAAAGCTTAAAGTAATTATTATTTGTAAATGTTGTACATTGCCGTTCCTACGTATTTTTTTTTTACACTTGAACAATATTAACTATAGATTATTATATTGTAATTATACACCTTAAATATCTAATCATACCAGTCATCATGTCATATTCGCATTTAGAAACACTCAAAACCTTCTCACAAGAGGAGGATGTGTAATGTGTATATATTAAATTATATTATTCCTACACATTTATATATAGGAATTATCAATATCTATAAGTATACAATATATTTGCGTACACGCCACACGTACAATTGTATTCTTACGTGCAGTTTATGGCAATAAATACAAGTCATGGGAAGCTTCACATGAGTCAAAATCTTTTTTTTTTTTGTGTATCTTTTCCTCGTCTCTCAACCCGCTTAAATTACATCAACTTACACTAACTACACAGTGATTACTTATACCTACACATTTATCCATGAGTATAACAATAATCATTAAGTAATATGAATATTTTTATATCATAGGAATATCATCATATTAAGTTTGTATTTATTTTTATTAAAAAAATGAATATTCTGTCTACGAGTGAAAAGTTCTGATATGGCCGTTTTCTTCACAATGTTTCCAGTGGCTTTTTGTACACGTTCTTTTTTATTTATTTATTTATTTTTATTAAAAATTTTCTTGTCATTTTTCTTCTCTCTAAAAATTTCCCCTTTCAAAAATTGTTGGTATATATTTTTTTTTCATTTTCGAACAACCATTCACAACGAAGGGGTTCCATCATTTTTTTTACTTGATTTATGCATGTTTGAACCACAGGCAGCTTCTCAGGGCTGTATGGGATTAAACAAAGATAAAGAATTTATGTCATTTTTTATTTATAATATTTTTGAGATCAACTTCTTACTCATATAATGTTAAATACATATATCATTATATTTATGTAATTATGTAATATTAAAAATTTGTAAAAACTCACGAGAAGTTGCGGCAGCGTTGAAAATGGCAGCGGAAGAGGCGGAAATTTGAGGTGGTGACATGGTGGAGTAATTACCATTGGTATTGTAGGCGGAATGAGGAGTGGAAGTATTGGACGCGTAACCAGCTTGAGTTCTTGGGGATGACCCGGTGGAAGATGAAGTTCCATTTGTCCCTATTCCCCCGATACCATTCACTAAACTCCCGCCATTAGATGTCCGTCCGCCGCCACCACTCCCGTACTCCTCTAGAAGAAAAATCCTGATGGTCAAAACCAAAATTCCTTTTTTTATCTCAAGCTACATTCCTAGATATTTTATATATTCCTTTTCCTCCTCCTTTTTAATTTCCTTTCCACCTAATTTAATCATTAATTACTTTACTTAAACGGAACATCTCCTACTAGGGAAGCAATGATTCGATTCTGAATCGCGATTTTCAATTCAATTCAGATACTTGGAAAATCCATTGAATTTCGAATCGCGATTTTCGATTCAATTCAGATACTTGGAAAATCGATTGAATTTCGAATCGCGATTTTCGATTCAATTCAGATACTTGGAAAATCGATTGAATTTCGAATCGCGATTTTCGA
>JAQGBT010001799.1:0-28655 GCA_034698585.1 Disparrhopalites patrizii | reverse complement strand
ACAGATAAAAAGACAGAATAGAGATAAAGATACAAATACAGATAAAAAGACAGAATAGAGATAAAGATACAAATACAGATAAAAAGACAGAATAGAGATAAAGATCCAAATACAGAGATAAAAAGACAAAAAGAGAGATAAAGAGAAGGAAAGATAAAAAGCGATAAAAAAGAAGGAAAAGAGAGATAAAGAGAAGGAAAGAACAAAAAAGCGATAAAAAGAAGGAGAAGATAAGCAAAGAGACAAAAAGCGATAAAAAAGAAGGGATAAACAAAGAGACAAAAATAGAGGAAAATCAGGGGAAACAAAGAGACAGAGTCCAAGTGCGGGAAGAACATATTAAAGAGACGAAAAGCAAGAAATAGAGATGGGAGGCGACGTGTCGCGATTGTGTATGTGGTAGGAATATCCACAGGCATATGACATCATATGTATGTGTTGATGCTTGGATCGTCGAAATGAAAAATGGAAGTTTTCACCATTCTAAACCCGATAAGAAATTTGGGTGTGTAGTACCCGTTCGGTATTTTTTTGAATTTTCACAATTTTTTCTCACGTACTGTGAGTTGAACTGGCCCACATCTTTTGCTTTGGTCGTTACCTAAGGTGGTAAATGTAGGAGAAAAAATTCAGACTCGAACGGCACGGCTTTTCCACTTGGTGGCTCTTACTTGTTACCTATCTTCTGTATTGTCAATAGGGTCACTAGCATCACGCAGTTGCATTCGAAGGCTTTGGTAAGGGCGTCTTTAACCTCACATACTTTTCTTTCATGACGAATCTGGAACTATTGTTTTGTCAAATAAATAGGATTTTATCTAACATGGACATTTTTGCATATAAAATACATGTGTACTGTAGTTAAATGGTCTCAACGCAACTTAACAAGTAAATTATATTATTATATTACAATATTAACAAGTAAATTATATTACATATAATCCATATTCAAATTGAAAGTGTTTGAATAGAGAGCTTAAAAGCCATTGTTGACAGCATAAGTTCCCAGGAGAGCGGGGAGCAATTCCCCGTATCAGTCGGATGGATCGTCAGTGTTCCCCCAAAAAACCCGTAGCTGATGGGGAAGCCACTGTTTTACTCCAGATTAGGGCTCGATAACAAATTATGAAATACGTCAGTATGTATGTATATGTGTACGATCAGCGACTTTGGACGTCTATAAAGTGCTAATCCCTACAATAAAATTCGGTGATAATTAAAGGTGAAATTACACATCCAAGAACGTTTTTTTTAGTAATTACGCTAATAAGTGTTGGGAATTCCCATGTTCAAATGCTAACTGTAAAAACTGTGGATCATGGAAGGGTAAAATAAATTAAATGTAGAGCTGAAAATGGTACTTCCGAGGTTAGTTTGTGCGAGACATGAACAAGAGTCACTTTGGTGGGGATTGACAAGTCTGGCAGCGAACGCAAAGGAGGATAAGCTGATTATTCCTCCAAATCCTATCCAGCTAATGAGTGTAGAATTTGAATTCTGAACATAAATTTCAAGTCCCTGTGTGTAAAAAGGAGCAAAAATGCTAGAAGTAAACAAAAGCTTTTGTAATAGTGTTGAGTGCCCTGTCAGTGGAGCGGAGGCTAATGTAACCCCGGAGTTGTTAACAAATTCAGCTAATTTCTCAACCAAATTAACATTTACAGATTCTTTCACGTATCCAAGAAAAATGTCTGGACAGCCGGATCTGGAGCTAACAGAGGAGGAGAAAAGAGCCACTCAAGAGTCTTGGGATGCTGTGACGGGGGATTTGAAAGAATCTGGGATCAAATTTTTTCTCGTGTATATAACATCACATTTTGACTTTCTCTTAAAGAAGTTGAAACAATTTAATAAGAATTTAATGTAATATACGTGGTGGTTGTTATTATTTTTAGATTTTTCAGACTCTTCCCTGAATACAGTGCGAAATTTAAATGGTATGGCAAAGATACCAAATTGGAAGACTTGCCCAAAAATAAGCGATTCGTCGGCCATGCATTTAATATCATGAACACGCTCCACGGATTCATGCAAAATAGAAATGATCCAGAAGTTCTGGAGGCTCTTTTGCTTAAAACGGGGGAGAATCATGCTCGGAGAGACTTGGGCCGACAAGATTACAAGGTAACGAAGGTCTTGATTTGAAGATCAAGTCAATCAAGACTATGCAGTTATTCGGATGGAGGATATATTTCTTCCAATTTTGCAACCTAATGCTTACACATTGTAGTAAAATTGTAAGGAATGTCAAACGCGAGGATTAAATGTAACTTTGTCGTGGAAATAGAACGTCCAAATTGCTCTGGTGGAATATATCAAAGAGGAACTGGGTGAGGCCTTTACGCCTGTCATGAATTCAGGCTGGCAGAAGCTTCTGGATGCAGTGACAAACAAGATCAGTCAGGGAACTGAAGAATTTGACGGGGAAGACGATTAAAATTATAGCCCCACTGTTATTTATTTCGCTGAAAACTGGACTCAAAATAAGATAATGTTCTATCACAACTTCAGTTTTGGAAATTGTTTAAATCCCAATTATTACATTATGTTGTTTAAATCCCAATTATGGTGATGAATACATATGTACATATTTATATATAGAGAGTACTTCAGGCGACAGTGTTGCCGTTTAATTTCATCTGCGTTTTTTATTTACTCACTCCTTTGTTTGTACCTTACAAGATAGAAGTCGATAAATAGAAGTGCTGAATTCACAATAAAATTTAATGCCAAAAACTTGCTGAAATAATGCAGGAATGTTTGACTGAAAAAATGTAGGATGGCCCCGAATTACTTCATCTAATATTGATACAACGAGAAATCCTCACGGCTTTTGCATAATTTTGGGCATGTAAACAAAGATAGAGTACATTTTTCGCAAACGATGTAAATTGAGAGCCAACCAAGTACCTTTGAACATGCTGAGAAATTTGAAGTTTACACTTCCTGGACACATGTAAATAGCCACAACTTTCGTTGAATTTTAGATGAGTTTTTAACGCTCTGTCAGTAGTTTGGCCGTAGTCTGATTGAGATAGAATAAAAATAAATACCGATTACTGATCCAATTTAGCGCTTGGACATAGACGTAGAAGCAGGCAAATATGGGGCCGCAAGATATACAATCTGTATACAACCTGTACGTATGCATTACAAATGGCCAATGGGCACGTCAAGCGAAACATGTCCAAGTCCAATAGCTACAGTAGGTATATAAGTGTGCTAATTTATTCATTACCACATTCTTCAACACCAACCGAATGTAATAGCTTAACCGAACTTGAAACAAACAAAATACAGATAATTCATATGTAATCATGTGTGAGTTATAGATAAGCAACATTTCATATTGTTTTGTGTAAATGTAAAACATTTGTACGCCTTTAAGGTACGATAAAAAGGTCCAGCGAACATTCATGTCATTCTCTGAATAATATTTAGCTGCATTTATTAATACATGCTTTGCATGTTGATAGACACCCTATTATTTGTATAGTTTCTTTGTACATATAGAAAAAACGCCACTTCTTACACATAGTTATTCAAGCACAAATATTTCCTAGACCGCTTAGCTTGTAGTAGGAGTCTAAATCAACAAATTCAAAACGTGAGGAATTCAAAACGTGAGGAATTCAAAACGTGAGGAGTGGGAGAAACCGGAGAGCATTACATCGACGAGCCTTCGACTCATTCCCGCCAGGGGGAGTCACAACCATCTTCATTATTTAAATTACACGAATTTAGTTGAAATTACGCACTCATTTCGCATAATCACGTTGACGTAGCTTAAGATTCGTTACAATTGTACGCTTATAATTAAAAATTCGCCCTCCGTGTACCTGTATATACATATGTATATTCATTGTGTAAAATCTGTCCAGTTCTGCACTGAACCTGATCTCGGCAAACTCGGAGTAATTTGAATTCTTCCTTCGATTGAGGTCCCGCGTTTATGCTTGACTCAGTACAAACACAGTCTATCTTATTCTCTGTGCATTTAATCCTGTTCAGTGTTCACATACATATATTAACTACGCTATGGATAATACATTGTGTTTTGAGGTTCACACTGTGCTTTTTCCACCCGTTTCATAATCAAGCATAAGGAGCACATCAAGGTCTGTGGCATGGCCCAACAGTTTAGATGAAGCATCCATGTATTGAATCAGAATACAAAATTGCGGAGAATATTAACGTTCTTTAATGTGTCTAATAGTCCATTTACTCAGCGATGCTTAATTATTGCACATTGGTTGCATACGCATCACTACTAGTTTCAATTTAACTTCTTGGAATATACTTAAATATCAGCACATGTAATTTGTAATGGCGCTATCCATGAATAGGAATGTGCATATTTTGAAGCGTGTTTGGTGTATAAATTCTTGCATGGAGATTCCTCGAGGTTTTGTCCTACGTGTGTTTGTGCTTACATATAGCTATACATACATACCTTTTCTATCGCAATTTATAACTAACCCACGTAATAGGTAACATGTATTTGACTGGTGAGCAATTCATATCGCTTCTAGTGACCTCGCACATCTGCAGCTATTATTTCATCAGCTACGCAAGAATGATTTCATAGTGCTGACAACTATATAATATGTATAATGTCTATTTGTTGTGTATAATAACTTTGTACAAATTAGCAAAATCCCTGTCATTACAAGTTGTACATATTCAACATTGGTCGTGGCTGTTATTTCTTAATCGATTACAATTTAATACAGTCTTTGTGGCAACGAAAATCCTGTGTCAACGTATTTGCTTGGAAATCACAACAATATTGCATGTTACAATATTATGGCAAAAATGAAAATACATACACATACTATATTAGTGTTAATAGTTTCTCCACTAAACCGCTAACATCAAGTACGACTACACCGTGCGTATGAGGTAGAAATATGGAAAAACCTTTAAATTCTTGTCTATATACTTTTGATTTGACAAGAGTCAGATCCAACATCTCTACGGAGGTACAATTCATTTTCAAAATACAGCTGGTTTACCAAAGCTCATTCCATGTATAAACTGTGACACACTTTACAATATACTCGCAGTCTGCCTTTGGATTGTTTTTTGTACCATCGTACTCATCTGATTGTAGAGTGGAGCGTGTGGCGCGTAGCGCCATTGAGGACATTTGAACGGTTCATCACCGCCATGATTCAGCCGCTTTCGTAATTGGCAACTTTTATTTTTGGTCCTAGTCTCCAGGGGAAAAGTCTGAGTTGACACTCAATGATTGTACAGTATTATAGGTAAAGGGAACTTCCTGGTCTAATCTTCCAAGCTGTATTTGTTGTGGGAACGCGTCAGGCGCATTGGAGTGATATATCTTTAATTGTAGCAAATACTGCCGTAATTTCAAGTCCCTGAACCAATGACACCAAAAGGAAGGGAAGAGGAAGAGCAGACAAAGAAGTAGGACACTGACGACATCCCTCTAAACATCTTTGTTGGTCCCTTGGGCCACGGCTCTTTCTTTACAGAATGGTTTCCAGCGTGTTCGTGTTGCTGAAGGATGCGAAGGAGCAGGAGTAGTAGTTGTTTTTAAATGCCGATTTAATCGTCATCTTTCCCTTGTTCATCCCTTTGTCCTGGACAAAAAATGAAGGCATACATATTACAGGGCTGCATACATTTCCTAGGTCTCTCATGTGCCTCATCTTACTCATGCGTGGATGTCTAGATTTTTCAGGTAGTTGTTCATACACCATACGAAAGAAGATCTTTTGTATGGTATAGAAATTAGAAATGACTTGAAGAAATTGCTCTTTCCAGTTTCTAAATTGATATTGATTCACAATTGCCATTCATGCTTTTAACCACTTTGCAAGTATGAAGGTGCATGCAGGATGTTTCACTCAATTATTGGGACATATTTTTTTGTGAAACAAATTAACAAATGGCACGGCCGTATATTGAGCAAGTTCATCCATTCTGTTCAAACGGAGAAGCTAACTGTTGTCGAGTTATTTTGACTCTTCTACAGCTGGTAGGTAAAAAAAAAAGAAAGTAAAGAGGTAAAAGCAAAGAAAATATTACAGTACGTAAGAAAAGTATGAAAAAATCACAGGTACAGCTGGGTCGCATTTTAAGTTCCATCTTTTCTGCTAACTGTAATCATAGTAATTATCCGCCTAGGGAGATGAGCTTTTTGTTGACTGGCTTGATAATAAAGTTAATTTAAAAAAATGACTTACTCGAACCCGCCGTTCCTCGTACAAGATGTGTCTCCCACGCCGCTTGCAGAATTGGCAGTTGAGACTGAAGCATTTCTCGGAGTGCCCAGTCCTGAGCGTCCTCTCGTATTTGCACTTGCTGTAGGAGCCAAAGCCATGTTGATCGGTGTTGAGGATGCTGGATGGAGTGGGACTTCCGGCCGTTGTTCCCATTCCCAGGGTGGCGGATCCCGGGACAAGTTCCACCGCGTTCATGTTGCTGGCCATGGGGATTGTAGGACTCATGTCCTTCCCGCTGTTGTTGGATGAGTTGGGCGGTGAGATGGAGGGACCCAAACTCCGGGCATTCAAGCTGCTGGGAGATGCCCCACCTTCCCACTTCGGATTTTCCCGACATTTCCGGCAATACCAATGAGCATAGTAGCCACTCGTCGCCTTCTTGTTGTTATTCCGCTTGTTCTTCAAGATGTGCTTGGCCAGCTTGCGTCCATTCATCCCCCGGGGATTGTTGTTGCTCCCAGAAGGGACGAGCCTCTCTCCACTCCCCTTGGTGCTCTCATCCAGGACGTGCGTGACGTAGTCATGACATTGACACCGGCAACACTGACCATACAGTCCGATCCCTTTGAGTGTCCGTCGACGGTCGTGATTGGTGCAGGCGAGGGCCGTGGAGTGGATGTAATTGGTGGAGATGTTGCTGGCTGTGGAAGCTGAGGAGGTTGTGGTCACGGTGTGAAAAGTATCTCGGGGGTGGAAGCGGGAGAAATGGCGCTTCCGGCGCTTGCAGAGGGTGAGGAAGCCATTCCGGAATTTGGAGCTCATGATGTTGTAGAGGATGGGGTTCAGAGCGGAATTGATGTAGAGCATGATGCGGCAGAAGTAGAGGACGTTGTAGTAGACTTCCATGTTGGAGATCCCATCCACGAGGAGGACGAAGATGGTGAGGACCCGGAAAGGGAGGAGGCAGAGGAAGAAAGTGAAGACGACCGTCCCGAGCATGAGAACCACCTGCTGACGAGCCTTGTGAGTCTGCCTGGTGTAGCTCTGACTGAGCCGGCAGCTATCGGCTGTCAAGTTCCTGGCAATGAGTCCATACGTCACGATGAGGATGATGAGCGGGAGGAGGAAGAAGAGGATGATCGTCCCGAAAGTGTAGAGATCCGGCCAGAAGGTCCCCGCCGCCACGTCGCACGTGGCCTTCCCACTGGGATCCACCATGTTGAAATTTATCATCCAGTACATGGGACTGCAACAAGTAAGGAGAGATTATTGGGAGGTAATGAGGAGGCCTATAAATCTCATCACTAGTCACAGTCACTAATTGATAGGAAACAAGTTTAGTTTGGGGAGGAGAGGTTTTTGTGCCACCCATCCTGGCGCCTCCTATACAGCTTTCATGAAATTCAGAAGAGATTATTTCACTTTACAATGACAAGGACTTTGTGTGATTGAGAAGGGGAATCCCGAGTTGCTCTGGGATTATACATGATAGCTCTCACGCACCGTGTTAGTCCGGCCGCATTGGAAGTGATTTTGCCTGGGATCGACCCAGGACAAATACCCGGTGGAGCTCAGGACTCTATGCTATAGGACAAATTATCATTGAGTAGAGCATTGACAGAGGGGAATCCCTGCGGAAAGGAAACAAGTACAGACATTCACAATCCCATGTTTTGGCAAGTAGAAGGTGCTCCAGGGAGAGAGACATAAAATAGATTTGCGGGAGATGGGCCTTGGGGATCAGAAGAAGTGGGAACAAGATGCTATCAAAATAAAGCTCCGTAGAAGAGCATTAAAGGGATGAGAAACCTTGGAGGCATCCGCGCAGGGAAGAGAAATTCAAGGGACAAATACATATTTGGGAGGTGAAAGTGATAGAGAGAGATGTGAGGAGAAATGCCGGAGAAAGAGGAGCTTCCAACAAACACGAAGGAAGGGAAAGTGCACAAATACTTGTCAGGCACAAAGCATGGCCAAATCCTGATTAAAAATACCTATTTTACTTCCGCGTAAATTCAAAGAATTTCCAAAAAATAAAATGCAATACTATTGTAGAAAGGGCGAAGAAGAAGCTTTACTCGAGAGTGCTGGCTTTGCTGTGGCAGCTGGTCAAATTTGTTTTAGCAAAACTCACGCTCTGGCTATTTATGAATTGACCAGGCTGTTCTACTGCGCCGGGTCTAAAAATCAGGATTCTGTCTCCAGGAATCTAATTCTTTTCACTACATTTGGAATACATTTTCCGGTTGAGACACGTCGTTTATCCCCTTTTCGATGTTGTGGGGACATGCCTTTATTGGCACCCCATACATCTGAAGAGGAGTTAGTGGAAATGAGAGATTTGAGAAGAGATATAGGGGCGACAAGGCGGAAAGAAAGTCATGGGGTGAAAGGAGCTGATATACTAATGGAAAGATAAGAGATCGGCCAGAGCGGATAAGGAGCTTAGCTATCTTATAGAGGAGAGAATGGTGTGAGGTATTACCTGGTAATGAGTCCCGCCACGAGCCAAGCCGCTATACAAATGGTCACAGCCCGGGCCTTCGTACACACATAATTAGCTCTCAGGGGATTGCAGATGGCATAATATCTCTCGAAGCTGATCGCCAAGATTGTCAGCACTGATGCATGGGCCACAATCACCTCCAACAAGGGGACAAGTTTGCCTGAAGGTGGAAAAAAAGCAAAACTATTACTAATAATCCTCCGATTATATACTCCTATATAGTTATCCAAGCGATCGTGGTATAAGCTTTAGTATCATTTTTACGTGCATTGCACGCACATTCCCTTCCACACTTGTGTATGCCATAAGGCGGGGGCGAAAGGTATACAAAAGATATAGGAAAGGTATACTTTTCTGACACGTCGCCCCGTCCTGGAAAAGTGTCCTCCCATACATTTCATCACGAGTTGGAAGGCAGTGGTAGAAAGCTTTTTTTTTTTTTGCTTCAAACCGGGAAAATTTCCTTAAGTGGGGAAACTCATGAAAAATGCAGGGGGAGAAGGTTGAAAGTAATACTGGGAAAAAGAACTCACACATGGCTTCGCCCAGGAGCCAGATCTGAGGGTCGTACCAGACCTCCATGATGCAGGTGGGGGTGCAAATGACCAAGACGAGTAAATCAGCCACTGACAAATTGACCAAGAAGATGTTGGTGGACGTCCGCATATCCCTGGAGCAATTGATGACGATGATGACCATGGTGTTCCCCACCGTCCCCACGGCGAAGATAACGAGGAGGAAGAATAATGCGGTGACCCTGAGGTACAATGGGAGCTCCTCCCCGTCCATCCCATAATAGAATTCTCCCGGCCATACGAACGTCATGGAGTCGTTATTGGAGGAGGAGGCGAGCGGAGGAGATGAGGCAGAAGAGTGATTGAGGGAGGAGGAGGAGACGGCTCTGGGATCCCCACTCCCCGACATGTTATTCATCATCATCAACATGGCGCCCTCCCCACTCTCTGACCTTGGCCAAGAGGAGTCATAATCCTCCGCCGTCCCATTCCCCTCCAGGGAACCCAGCAGCTCTCTCGCGGCTCTCAATGTCATCTCCATTGCAAATATCCCCGAGTTTTTCTACAAGCAAATCCTTCTAGATTTCCCCCCAACACCTTCTTTCTTGACTTGAGCACCCCTCAATGTTTTTCCTGGGACAACTACAGACTTGCAGATTTCAAGGATGTTTTTTTATTCCGCACTTTGACGTCCTTCCCGCTACCTTCCTTAGATTTGTCCGGATGACTTCCTTCCAATGGGAATGATTTCTTCCTGAAAAAAAAGGGAAAGGTTAACGTACTTGAGGTCTTGGTAGAACTTTTCAAAAATAATTATTGTCCCATTGTAATACATCCGCATGAATAATGTCACACATCGGGAGAACAAATGACTTGGAATGTAATAAAAGTATTGACAATGGAGCGCAGAGACATTTTCCCTGGTGACCGCACCGAATGTGGTCACATGTGGTTTTGCGGTGGAAATAATTGCTTCCAACCTCCAGCCTCTTTTTGCCCTTTAAAAGAGCTGGACGCAGGAGGCAGGGAGAGATTACTTCCCAGGAAAAGGCGTCACTCCTGTCAGTGACCTTGTATGCATGTTACATGAATAATGTCGTTGGCGTTGAAAGAGACCCGGGGAGATGGTGGTGATGGCGGTTGGAGTGAACAAAGGGTGAGAAATCCGACACAACACAATATTCCTCCAGCGCATCTTTTGGTTGGGAAGAGAAAGTTGAAAGAGTGAGAATGAGAGAGAGAAACAAATATATGAAGTTGTTTGAAATTTAATTAATTTTCTCTCGAGGAATTACCTATACATACAACATACATATAAATTATATTGAGTCATTGACTCTCTCTGGTTCTTGCCCGTACTTTTGGCGAAACTGAGAGCACCGCCGCGTCCATTTGTTCTTTGTTAACGGCGTAGTTAAAGTGCGCTGAGGTGAGTCGGCTAATAAGCACCTCACCATCTATGCAAAAAGGCGTCCCCAATGAAGCAGTGAAAGGGTGAGAAAGGACGACGAGAGCTCTCATTTATTCTTCCACAAGGATTAACCAAGACTTTGTCAAGGAAAACAAAGGGAGAACAACAGAAGTTTGGAATGATAACAAGTATATTTATTCCATTATTTGCTCTTCAAATCAAACCCAAAAACTTTTCCATTGTCAATGCATGGGATTCTCCCAGCATTTGCCTTCTCCAAAGGTATTACATTACAATTTGAATGAGAATTTACATGTTCATACGTAAACCTTCCATGCTGAACTTGCTCTTGAGATAACAATGCCCGGGCCATTATTCCTCCACTTTCTACTTCCTTTTCATTTCCATTTTCTAATGCGCCGTAACCACCAAAGTCCTCTACCGCGCTGGCGCGTCCTTGTATTGCGAGTCCCGAAAAACCACGTGATCAAAATCCACCGAGAAATACAATTTAGCAAGGACGAAAGCCTGAACTGATTCGTCTTAATGGCATTTATTTTCTGTGCTTATTTATTATAATTGGAATAACGATCTGGGAGTCATTCTGATTGTGAATTTCGTAAGGACTGCGGGGGTTGTTTGGTTAAATGCCAGCGTGGGTGCCAAGTTTGTCATAGGAAAACACATAGGCAATATTTAAGCTTCCGTCCTTTCGTAACGCCAATGGCAACACATGGTGCACTTTGAAATTGACTTGAATACCATGGTCGGAGCTATTTACACTACGAACCCGGAGACTTACACATAAACATACGTACAATGACGATTATAGAGCTCACGTTCATATAGTAATAGATTGCATGAAGTAAAAGGCTCGTGAATGAAGTTTCCACCAGGAGGAGAATAATACCCTCTTACACATTACCCAATGGCAAATCCTTGAAAAATGTGGTTACCATTAACTGCATTAGAATTGTGGGAAGACTCTCTCTCTCTGGAGGATTCTCTGTGCTCTCTCCGTGTGCATTGTCTCTCCCACCGCAAACTTTACAAACTGTACTTAATGGCGGGGAGAACGTGATCAAGAGCTATCCTCTGCAATCCCTCAAACAAACAGAAGGGGCATACTTTTTTTTTTTTACTTCTCTCACTTGTCATCTAATGCTGTCAGCCTACGCAAAGGCTTTTCCAGTTAGGTCCCACGCACTGGAGGAAACATTTTTTTATTGATGATAAATGCTTATTGTTAAGAGATATGTACACATATATGTATATATCTACCTATACATATGTATATACGAAAATAATGATATATGTACGACAAGAATGGTGTGACAAAAATATGAGTACATCCATCGTCTCCTGAGCCACTTGAAGAGGAATGGGATAGAAGGTCAACTGAAGTGGCTGGGAGAGATGAGAGGTCACCCTTTCCTCTTTGCAAAAACAAGACCCGTGCTTGGGATTAATTCTTTCGTCAACTTTCTCCGCTTTTCCCGGTACGATATCTTACGCATGAAACAATGAAGATGTTTTTCTACTTTCACCTCACTCTCATATGCTCCTCCTTGGGATCCTTTCATGTGTTTTCTCTCTTTCGGATTCCCGGAAACTCTCTTTTGTCTTATATTATTGGCTCCCGCTAAATCTCATCGCCTGTTCGTCTTACGGAAGATGAAGGTAAACAGGGATTTCGTGTTAGGAATCCCTAGGACAAATAAAACCTTACCTGGGAGCCTTCCCTCTAACTCTCCGTCTTTCTCCCCGTCTGTTTTTCCCCGAATTTTTCAAACTTGTGTCCTCAAGTGAATTAAAGGGAGTAAATGCTGGGAAAAGACACGTTCCTGGGTAAGTTCATGGGTAAGTTGGAGGGAAAAACGTGAGAATCCCTAATCAAATAGGGAGAATGGTAAAGGGTATGGAAATTAAAAGCTTTTTGCCCCCTCCCAGCCTCTCTCACTCTCTCCCTAAGCTCGGCGGAGCAGTCATTGATGTGGTTGTTATTGAACTTGAGAATGATTGCAGTAGTAAACAAGGCATTTGGTGGTAGAGACGGGAAATGTTTTCCCACTTGAACAAATGCATATGTGTGGGGAAAGGCCATTAACATGTATTTTTGTCCTTTTCCATTAAGGAGGGAGATCAAGTGAGAGCAAACAGCAAACAATGCCAGTTGCGCCTTCTCTCCCTCTTACGTCATGTGTGGCATTCAGTCCCACTGTCATCCTTCCCAAGGCTTCCTTCTCTCCCAACAATTTTTAATTTGCTCCTTCCCGGAATATTTCATGGATAATACGTAACTAGAAGTATGAACGATGTGAACAGCAAGACGAGTGCTTGATTAGTTTATGCGAAGGAAAAGTTTGTGCACCAAATGCATTTCCATTTCTCTCTCTCTCTCTCTTCCTCCTCTTCTCTGGAACTCAATGAACTTTACCAGTGGGCTTAAGCACGTGTAGGGAAAAATGTTTGTTCTGAAAATTAACAAGACTTTCCTTTAATTGAAGAGGTGAAATCGGCGGAGGCAGAGAGCAAAGTATAAGATGAAAAAAAACAAAGGGCAAAAAACTGATAGCAATGAAAAGACTGCATCTGCGGGAGAAAGCATGGGAAATAGAAAAGTGGAATATAGTGGAGAAACCAACAAGGAGAAATGCCGGACAGTAGGAAGATCAAGGGACATAGATAGGGCCATCAATGAAAGACGGAACTGTACAAGATAGGCGGTGGGTTCAGGAGAGTCAGAAAAATGAAACAACAAACGTGAAAGGGAAGCACGAATGTCGAGGAAAGTACAAAGGGAATCAAAGGGCTGTAGCGAAGGAAGAAGCTGAGGGATTAATAAGTCTTCAGAAACAGAAAAGAAGTCAAAAGAAAGGAAGAGTGCGGGGGAGGATGATAGAGTTCCTTACTGGCTAATTTATTTTCAGCTCGAACTTGGAATCGTACTTGAAACTGATTTTTCAGGTAATGAAAAGGCTATTTCAAGATTATTTCCGAAGTTGTACTCACAATTGATTTTTGCAAGTATAATTGCGATTTCAATTGCGACCAGCAATCAAGATTTTTCTAGATAAGATGACGACGAACATTGTTCACTAAACAAAAATAGCAGCTTTGTAGCTTACAACATCGTTTAACTAAAAAATAATGAGAACGTTTATATTTAATGCTTTATCCTACAGTTTTATTGAAGGTTCTAGTTTCAGGATGAAAAATACTCTTAATTGAAATTTGTTTTGGACTGATTGTGAGTTAGTAATCATAAATCCGAACTGGACAATTTAAATAAACGGAGCACCTTCAAAAATCCCGACTTGTCCAGCACAAGTGTCTAGCTACTTTTCGAACTTGCAATTGAACTTGGAAGCGAAATTCATACTCGCAAATTGAACTTGAACCGATCAGTAACTCTAGATAGAAATTCTGGGAGAGGCAAATTGCTCCCACAAAAAAATCCGGTAGCAGTTCTGTGAAAAGTTGGGGAAAGGCTAATGTAATTGGCTGGCCATGCATAAGTCATTACCCTCCGCGCCCCGCTTCCTCCTCGTACCTTATTCTCCGGACATTTGCCGTGTCTTTCCCGGAACACCGAAATTCTATTACTTTCCCTCAATCATTCCCATTCACAAGGTCCTCGTTTTTTCAGGAAATTTTTGACGGAGGAATGTGAAAGGTACATTATAGGCTCATCGGTACACAAATATGTACATGGGATAATCCGATAATCAATGATGTTGTGCCCACGAAATGGTGTGAATTGTGAACTGAACTACTACCAAACAGCCCAATCCAGTACGTTCACAAACTCATGAAATGTGTAATCTCCGCCAAATTTTGTTGTCAATCTAGAGTAATAAGCCTCAACTCAATATAATCAAAACTGGTTAATGTGTCACGTTCACAAATCAAGTTTGCGAATTGACTTTCTTCGCATAGCCTTGCAAAGACGTTGCAATTAACAGGCCCCATTAATACCTGCTTTCTTCGCCATTACTTCCCTAGTTTTGTTCGTAGTGAGATTATTTCCCTAGATCCGCTTTGCCCTAGAATGTACACTCCATGCATTTGTCTATGTTGGTGGTCTTAACTGCAGGATAAAATCTTGTTTCGTACCCCGTAAATAAAGCATGCGAAAGAAAGAGTTAGTGTACAAAGAAATAAAATTGGCTGGCATTCTACGGCTTCTTTGTCTGATAATTAAATCTGTTGGGACAGTAATTAAATCATAATAGTATGGAATCACTTTTTCTGCCCTTTTCTCCTTGTGATAATTCACTCTGTTCTCAGCCAAGGTGCCGCTCACACGTGTCTCAGTCCCCAAATCGTGAGTTAATATATATTAACTCACGATTTGAGGACTGAGACACGTCTATATTAAGCATGTATGTATGCAT
This sequence comes from Disparrhopalites patrizii, assembly GCA_034698585.1. Lineage (NCBI taxonomy): Eukaryota > Metazoa > Arthropoda > Collembola > Symphypleona > Sminthuridae > Disparrhopalites > Disparrhopalites patrizii. Next base: position 13,635 of record JAQGBT010001799.1, on the reverse strand, counting down.
ACAGGCTTAATGTACACGCGGAGAAATAATAAGAGTTTTTTTAATGCTCGATAAGGGAAAAGAAAGCAGGGAAAGGCTCGTATTTATATACACGTGAATGTGATTTTGGCATGTATGCACTTTCACCCAAATCCGTCCGTCCATCTCGGGCGACCGTCCTTGATCGGCTGTTAGTAGGAATCTTGGGAAGATGTGGAGGAGGCAGGTAGGGAGGGAGGAAAGGATCTTTTAGTAATTGAAATCCCACTCAAAATCCAAAGTAATATTTCATGGTTTAATGAAAAGCTCAATCCTTGAAAGACTTTCCACCCAAATCCATTTCAATTCAATTCTGCATTAGCCTTTCTCTTATCTCTCCTCGTAGTCCATCATGAGGGGCGAGGGGAGGAGGTCCACCCACGTAATGATTGCATTTATAGCTTCCCCTGCCCTTCCCCGTCCCCTCCGCCTCTTCATCCTCCTCCTCCAATATTTCCTTTCATCCTCACTCACCCATCCCTAGTTCTCTTCATGTCCCCTCCACCGCCAATGATCCGGTCTTCGTCCTCCCGTATTTATCATACAGATACAATTATTATCATCTTCATCCATTCTTACATATGATTGCCACTACAACTTTCAACTTCCCCTCCTTTTTCTCCTCTATTTTACCTTCCCTCCACCCTTTCTTTTGTTATGCTAAATACTTCCTTTGTATGGAACCTTCTAGGCTTTCCACCTCCGTCGCAAATCTAGGGGAAATATATTCCCACATCCAGCTCCCACCCTGTCGCAATAATGTGGTGTCGGCAGCTGATACTTATATCAGCATATCCGTCTCGTTTTTGTCCATTTTTGTTATTGCTCCCTGACTCTCATTCAAACCGTCATGTGCAATATAGATTTGGATACAAAGGGGAAGTTGGATTAAATGTGGAGGGGAAAATTGTCTGGGCTGGATGGGGAAAGGAGCGAAGAAGCCCTTTGTGGTCACATCCTACGCATTGACTGTCCCTACTCACAATCAGCCTTTTCCTGGTTCATTCATTGGTGGACTCTCCGCCAAAAGACTGACACAGAAATTTATTACAAATTATGTCCTTGTCTGTCTCATTGAACCCACACTATGCGGAGTGTGCCAGTGTTTGGATGCATTCCTTTCGTAATTCATAAGTTTCATTCGGAGGCTCACATAACTGATTCGTATGAGAGTTTTTCTACGCTTACTATTTACTAACGCGTTTGTAGTAACTTGAATCTTGTTTTGTGATTAAAATTCAAAATATTGATTCCATAACCGCCCAATGGCTCTATTCTCTCCTTCGGAATCCATTGGAGAATCTCCGCAGTTAATCCAGGCTCCAGCCAGGGACTTGACGTAATGAGCTTGTGGGTGAGGATGAAAGGATCTGGGGCTCTGACAATGTCCCTGGAAGTGTCGTGTGCATAAGGGAGCATTTTGTTGTAGAATCATTTTCTGCCTTGTTACTCCCGGATTTATATTTCACTGCCTCCTCCCCCTCCTCGGTGAGGGAATAATCCCTTGAGAAGGGAGATAAGAGGGAACATGTGGGGGCATTTTAATGTGTAATGCTCCTCCGAATTTCCGAGGCACAGGGCATTCAGATTCACTTGCGAGGATCTCCAACGGTTCAACCAGGGAATCCCGGCCATTATTAACTATTACCATTCCTTCTTCTTGAGGGAAAGCCTACTGTACATTCTCTGGTATGCTTTGAAGAGAGAGAGAGAGCTCAGATTTCAAGACTTGTTAGTAAAAATAAATGAGGGGAAATATGGAATAAGGTTCATGGAGGAAGTGATGAGAAATGCAGAGAGGAAATGGAGACCGTCTCCATCCTCACGCTCAGGGAATTCTGGGGCAAGTAAGACGGAGAAAAAGGAGATTAATTTAAAAGTGATCACATGACGCCCAGAAGGTCACCAGTGGAGTGAATAAAGCGGGAGTGAAGGGAGTGCCTAAATAATCAAACTCAGATATCGCACACTATACAGGGTAAGATAGGAACCTCGAAGGATAGCTCACCTTATAGAGTGAAATATCCCATGCCTTGTATTTTTTGATGGGGGGAATCGCGAATTAATTTCTGGAATGTTCTACGACAACAAATAACTCGTGAGAATGTGAAGACTACAATGCGGGCGTATGCCGGTATGTACATGTATGTGCATAGGTAACATGGGGATATCCTTCCCTGAAAGGCCGAAGCGAGATGATGTCGTCTCCGACTTATTACTCAAGCAGAACTGAGAAAGAATTCTGTCGCCTCCGGGGAAAGGCTTGGTCTACGAGCATGTGTGTGCAGGCTTTTGTTGCAAATTCAATGACAGCGTCCTTCAGGAGGAAACAAGTTTTTCAAGGAGGCAGGATGAAAAACATATTTGACAGAGCTTTCTTCCTGGAAGAGGAGGAGTAGAAGAAAGAGAGCAATGGAGAGTAAGAGTAGAGAGAGAGACATTGGGAGAGAAAGCATAAAAAATCGAATGAGGACGCGGGTAAGAGAAATGAATAAAGAAAATATAGTAACGCAAAATTGACTTGGAGGAAGCGTTGAGGATGGATGAGGAGCTACCGGGGAAAGTGGTGGGACTCAGAGGGAAAGCAGGGGCTCCGTGGCCAAAGGAAATGGTGACATGAAGGAGCCGAGAGGGAGAAAAGGGTGGAGTGGCTCTCTGGAGAGAATTTACGGGGAAATTCGCGAACATGCTCAAGATTGGACTGGTGAAAGCTCTACGTGTGGGAAGTACCAGGCCAAAAATTGGTTTATGTGCCCCTCCAGAAAGGCACATGTGAAAATTGTTGGGGATCCATAGACTTGTCTAGGAAAGTATATGCATTCCTTGGTATGAAGAGATTTTTTTATCGCATCCATACAAATTAGAACTACTGCCCACGCATGGAACTTATCTGTTCCCCAAAAGAATAAACTGTTGGGGAAAATAGCTAGGGAAAACTTTGGGAAGAAAAATTCATGAATGAAAACATGCACGGCGAATCACGGGGAAAGGGCCCGGGGGCTCTGGTGGGAGCTCGGTCGTAGCAACAACTCCGGTTCTGAAAGCATTTTGTGCACGAGGAACCCTTCGCGGAATTGCGTCACCAGCCAAAAGCTTTTTCTTATGCCGCCAGGAAAGCATGTTTTCAAGTAAAGTGAATTCAAGAAATTTTCAATGAAGTTTGTGCAACTTCACACAAAAAAGTTTGTATATAGATACTCATGTTCACTTTTGACTGGCAGTACAGGGAAAAAGTGGAGTGGTGACAATTACAATGAACGGTAGGATGAAAATTCACGTGGCACGGAGAAATCAAGGCTACTCATGTGTCACTACCAAAAATTGAATTGGCAGAAAGATGCTATCAGGATGGGAAAATACATCGCCGTTTAAGAGCCAAATGTGACTAAAAGCACGTAAAACTAACAGCAAAAATATAACTATAAAGCAAAATTCCTTCAAAGCAAAACTGACTAAGCACAAACAATTCTGAAATTACGCCACAGAAATTGGCTGAGTGTTCCCCCTTGCTGCTGCCTAGTGCAGAAATAATAAAAACAAGATAAAACTACTTTTGGTGCTGCATTTTATTGCGGTTCCAGTCAACAAAGTCACATCATATTTAGACAACAATGGGCCAAGGTATGGTGGTTTTTCCCCGCATAGTTTAAAATTGGGCAATTTTCATATTTTTGAACTACGAGCCGAAAGAGCACCATAACTTGGCTAATTATTGTCGGATCAGGACATAACTTCATTGAATGGAACCGAAATAAAATTCTGCACTAATAAATATTATTATCTAAATTTTATTTTTTCTGCACTAGAACCCAGAAGGAAGATGGGAACATTCAATAAATTTCCGTAGCGTATTTTCAGAATTTTTCTCCGTTTTTCTTTAAAGGAATTTTGCTTGTAGTTAGCTTCCCCATTATTTTTACGTGCTTTTAGTCACTATTCGTTCTTAAACGATGACATGCCAAACACTAGCTTAAACCTGGAAATAGAAACGTGTACTATGATTGCCGAGAAACGCCACAACCCTTATATTAAGGATATGCGGATGCATTAATATGAATGTGTAAGACGAAAAAACCCGTGGGAAATGTGCACTTAATAAAAATATTCGTTTCCAAAAGAATTACTTACCCTCATGAGTCGATGATGGAGGCGGCGATTGAAAAGAAAAGCATGGAGAAAATATTTGCCGTAATAAATGTCTTGACTTTCCCCTTTGACGAAAACGTCGTCCTTTCTTCTTCCCTTGCTTTCTCCTTGTCTTCTCCCGTCCGTTGGAAGTGACACTTTCTGAGACTGAAAGGTTTAAATGAGATTTCTCTCTCCTCCCGTCCTTCAAACTACAAACTTTCTTTAAGTTTGTCCTATTTTTTTTTATTTTCACTCTCGTCAAAAGCAATGTCGTTGCAAAGAATGTGAGTTTGGGCTTTTTGAATGAGGGAAAACAGCCTGAGGAAGGAAAGGAAAGTTTGATGGAGAATTTAATTTGGTAAAAATCGGAGAATGATTGAAAAGAAGGAAGAATTTTTTTATGATATGAAGGGCTGGAGCAGTGATAGGAGCAATAATAAAAGGAAGAGAACGTCCTCTGCTCAACAAGTGAAAGTGAGTTAGTGAAAGAGAGAGATAGAGAGAGAGAAAAGTGAAAGGAGGTGGCGTAGGAGAAGAATTGGAATGATTGTGACGGATTGCTTGCTCCGGCTGGAATGAGAGGGGAACGGCGGGAGCCGAGGCTTTTCAAGTCTCTCAGTCATCCTCCTTTCTCCTCCGATTCTCCTCTTCCTCCTCTGCCTCCTCTGCCTCCTCCTTCACTCTGACCTGGGCCGCATGGGGAGATGTGAGACTTCCTCAGGACAACATGCTATCATTATCATCATTATTACTCCCAAACACCCCTCCATGTCTGCCCTGTAAAGCTCTTCTTTCTCTTTCTCCCTTTTTCTTTCTCTTTCTCTTCTTTCTTTCAACATCTTTTCCTGCCTGCGTATTTATTTATTTTCCTTATCATTCCAAGCATTTTCAGCCACGGATTATTTTTTTCGCTCAAAATTACTTGGCAATTCCAATTTTTTTAAAAAATTGTGCTTACTTTCTCGGTATTAACATTTAGGCTGTATCAAACTAGAATTAATTAATTTCGTCATGCTCTTTCTAATCAGCTTTTCTTTGCAGTACCTTGATTATTTCCCTTTGTATTCATTCCGATCTCCACGTGAAATGTGGGAGCAATTTTTATTTCTCTGAGTTTATTTCATTTAAATTATTATTTGATATTTAAATTATTTATTTTCTTCGTTTTCTCAGAATGGTTTTTGCTTTCTCCAGGCTAAAATTCAATTTGAATTTGATTTAAAATGGATTTATTTGCTCTACACAAATTCTTGCTGTCTTTCTCCAGCTAAATGAAATATTTGAAATGCATACGTGATTTTTTTCACTTTCTCCACATTAAATTTCGATTGATTTTCATATTTTGAATATGCGAAATTTTCCCACTTGCATTGTATTGGAGGCTTGAGCATCAAGGTTCAAGTGTTTTGTGTCCGTGGGGCAGCCATACAGATACATTTTGTATCTGTATATATGGAAACTTCTAAATTTTTGTTTTATTTTTCTAAATTTTTTACTTCTATTTTGCTGATTTATTAAAATTTATTTAACAACTATTTACATTGTTTCCTCCCAGTTATCTAATATATACGACATACGACTGTTTCCACTGCTTCAACTTGCTTTGCATAGGTAATTTCAAGTTTTAATAAGTTCATTTCAATTTCTTTATCTCTTTTAAAAGTTTGTTGAACTTGGGATACAAACCATTGATTATTTTTCTGTTGCATCTTTGCAGTGCCCTGCAATTTTTTGATATGATTTGTTAACTATGTTTGATGACTTTGAACGAGAACGGACGTGCTGTTTTTCTGTTTGACTAATTACATCGATCAGAAGTTCAGGTCGTTCAAATGTCGCGAGGAGATGCTGGATGACATTATTTAGTTAGTTCCAAAGAAATACGTGCTTCCTTTATTTGGTTGTTTTTCTCCTCATTTTTAATCTTTTCTCTCAATTCCTGTTTTTTAATTACAAAAGTTTCTTGTCTAAAGTTTTCGCAAAAAAACTTTTTTTACCGGTTACCTGAGAATTGTTTTATGTTGCAGGTATTTTTCCACAATTTTTCCGAGAGTCTCTGACTTATCCTTTTCCGTAGACTCGGTATTTGTCTCCACTTTTTTTTTCTTTTTGATCAAAGTACAAGAATTCTTCCCCTTTTCCATCTCCAATATTCACAAGGTTCATCTCTGATACGAGTATGTTGCTGGTAGAAAAAAGCTTTTGAAGTTTGTTTTAACGTGCAATTTCACGGCTTCTGCTTCTATTTCTCTGTTTACCTCACTTCCGATCACGCACATGTGTCTTTTTGCAAGCTTCCGGTGCCTTGTCAGGGTCGTCAGTTTTACATATTAACTTGCGGATTTCTCCTAAAAATAAGAAAATTTGTCCAGTATTTGCGTACCTAATACCGTTTGTCACAGCTAGATATTTACTTAAAAAGGGTGCTTGTTTGCCCCACTACTGACCTTAACTCCTTGGATGTCCCATCAAATCCATACAAACATTCTTGTCCAGTTGGAAGCTCACGGTCGGAAAAGTCTGGAGGGCCTTGTTGAGTGTGGTGACAATATATTTGGTTCCGTGGGCGAAGGCATAGCGTATGTAATTGTATGCGGACAAACGTGTGATCCCTCCCCGTGCTCTTTATTACTTGCCGAAGGAAAAAAGCTAAAAAAAAGGAGGCTACTGCCAATGGAATTATTTTGGTAAGGAAAAGCCCATGGATAGTCGGATGAATTCCATGGTTGCATGGAGAAAGTGGAAAGGAAGCTTGGTGGGCGATTGTTCTGTGTCCCCTTCAGATCTTGGCTCAACTCTCGCATGAATACTTTCTTTTTTCATTATACATTTCTCCCCTCTTTCTCCGTCGCTGGGAAACCCGACCAACCAAGTAGGGTGACCAGTGAGAGAGACTTTCTTTGGAAAAAATATTAGTATTATCTCCCCCAAATCCCAGTTGGAGCTTGGGCATGGAATTAGCATGTATTGTAGTAGTTTCTGCACGACCAGGACACAAGCACCAAATCCTCCTTCGAGCTACTTACTCACGAAGGGAATCACGAAAGGCACAAGGGGCAAAATTATTGATGGGATCACCCTTCCTTCCATTACGTACACCTTCCAGTGGGCCGGGCAAAGGCAAAATATATGCACAGGCCCTATTTTTTTCTCACGGAGACTTTTTCCTCCAAATTTATGTGTGTCAGCAGAATTACCTGATCCGCATGTCAACAGTTGTACACATGTCTTAGTGCGTCTCACTTTCATACAGGCCCGTATGCGGCAAGGTTGTATCTGTAGAAATTAAACAATTACATGGCCTGACATAGACTTTCACGGCTAAATTAGCCAACCATGTGCCATCAGAATCCTAAAAGAACAAGGACAACAATAAATATCGGTATATCCTTATCCTTAATACAGTCTAAAACCCGTGTCAAGCTTTGCGACGCTTGCGCCTTATTCGCCAGATTTGGCAATTTGCAAAGCATGGGGACACAGACGAAATAAAAAATGCATGAAATTAAAAAGAGAACTGAATCTGAAAAGAATTAAACAGCATAAAATTGGCATAAATCAGAATTACCGAAAATTCCATATTTGCAAAAGCAAATCAAATGATTCAAAAAGCACAAATACAATAAAGTATAATATAAACCAAATACTGGGAAAATATTAATAAAGCTGATTAAAATCATTTAGCGAGCTGTATCTGCTGCATTAATAAAGGGGAAGGAAAAGTAAATATCTGTTTTTATAACGCCTACCAACCAAACTTTTATAAATGACGATGTTGTTCCAAACAGCAAAAATATCGCTTTCTAACATTACAGCGATTTTCCAAATTCCACCATCTTTAAATGGATTACGTAGCTGCCGCCGTAGGCGGTAAGGGCATGCTAGTTTCCGGATATGTTATTCGTGTTGACAGAAGGCTGCCCAATTTAAAGTCATCCCTGTAAATGATGCAAGAGTGGTACAATGGGACTTAATTAATTTTTTTACGGCGTGGAAGAATTCCGCTTTGCCTATCAGCTGGCATATCATCCGCAAAAAAAATGCCAGACGATTCCTTTGGACGTGCACCTGTTTTGCCCAAATGCATCAGCTAACTCTTCCTGATTTCCATAAAAATCTGAAAGAGAATACTGGAGAAAATCTGAACCAAAGACAAAAACATCGGAAGGAGAAAGACGAAAAAATTTGATGCAAATCAACTGAGGAAATCTATAAGAGAAAGGTGGAAGAAATGCTGGGAAAATGTGTAAATAGAGAATCTTGCGGATGATGAAAAGAATGTGATGAGCCAAATAATGTTCAGAGAGAAAATGTTTGTCAAGACGGAAGAAGTGGGGAAGCCCGGAAATGTCATGTCTGTGTATGAAGCAATAGGTGAAGAGTTGAAGAGGTTGAGCAACATGTGTGCCAAGAGATGAGCTATCCAATATGTACGGAGAGTGCTCAAACCTTGGAACGTTGCTGTCTCCAAGCCAGCCCACAGCCCACCTGCCTCGTCCTCAGCAACAACTTCGTGACATTGATTTTGACATTGAGCATGTAATTAAGCCTCTCCTGGGATATGTGTGTCAATCTCCCGTATAGTTCCCGGCTCCCAGGATCCTCCGTGTTTCTGGGAAGCGCATGGGCTTAATAAATTGAAAAAGAAAGCATTCACATAAAGTTTTCCGGGGAGAGAGAAAGTAATTGTTGTAAGTATACTTGTTGATTTCTCCCTTTTCTCTTCCTGTGACTCACTCCCTTTGGGATTTCAAGTTCAACAAGATCAGGTAACTAGAATGCAGTGCACCTACATACATACATACATACATACATACACACATACATACATATATACATAATGCATACATGGGTAGACATAAGCATAATACATGACTCGTGATGCATATTGGAGCTGAGAGAGGCTCTCGGGTTTCAGTGCATCATTATTATTATCAGTATTATGAGGATCAAAAGAAGAATGAAGAGGGAGTGCCGGTGTAATGGGAAAGGGAAGTTTAGGGAGTGAGTGAGAGAGAGACAGAGAGGGCCATGGTCGGTCAAAAGACTTTTCAGGGAATCTATCAGGTTTCGAGGACAGGAGAAAGTTGCGGTTTGGCACACAAAATCTCCCAAAGAGAGTGGAGAAAGAGATGAGACTGTCAAGGACATTATTGCTCAACCGGCAAAATGAGAGGAGCCACTGGCCTTCATGAGATGACAAGCCGCATAGCATTCACTTTTCCGTTTGTTCTTTCCCTCTCTATATGTCATTATAAGCTATACTGTGCATACACGGCTTCTTGATGGTAGTTCAAGGCGAACGACCGGTCAAAAGATTTCCAGAAGACCCGGCAAAAAAGACATGACTAAGGAGGAAATTACTAGGAAAAATCAAAATTAAAATGTGATCGAAACCAAAAGTGGCGGAAATTTCCACCGGTATAAGTTGAGGTCGTCGGTACTTTCAAAAAGACGTTAAAAAAATACAAAAGGGAACGTGAGAGCACGGATGATTCTAGAAGCAAAAATCTGGAGACTGCTCGAACATTACAAGGACGTTTGACATGTAAGCACACCTCGTGACTACGGCTTTTTAGTTTGCCCTTGACAAAATCATCTAGTGACCTGTAAATGAGAGGCTTTTAATTTTTGTTGTCAAAGGAAGGTACTTAATTGCTCAATCAAATGATTAGGAGGACTGACTGGAGTGGAGCAAGCAGGAGAGAGAGAGAGAGAGAGCCGTACATGCTCCTCCGTTATCCCTCATCCACCTTTGTTCTTCCATCCGCCCGTGAATATTAATTTTTGATGTTGCCACAGCTACTCATGGCAGCAAAACTTCCGCCCTAACACAATCTTGCACCTTTGAAAAAAATCAAAGGAGAAAGTAGAAAAGTCCCAAAATCACACGTTAACGAATGTGTGACTATTCATCGAGCACAGGAAGAAGAGAAGTCATTTTTTGAGGATCAAATTGTCTAGAGTGGCTCTCCATGAACTTCCACCAACGTTCAGTGTGCCAAGCATTTTTCTCTGTATAACCGCACTTTAAAGGCGATGGTCGTTTCCCGTCTCGTCAAGCAATTACCTTTTGTTTTCCTCTCTCCTCAACGCCTGGCCTGGCCTGAAGAAGAAACGGCTGGGGATTGCGAGACGAGTCAATGTCGAGACAGATTAAGGGAAATGCAAGGACGTGGAAACGTAGCGAGATCCTGAGCTGCTGGGACAAGCGAGAGACGGCGAAGGTCTGGGGATTCGTCCTGCTCCTGCCCTTTCTTGTCAATCACGATTTCATCGAGCGAAACACTCCAATTACAACAGGATTGAGTTCTTCCTGTTGAGGAAGGTCCAAACGACTAGCAAAAGGAAGGACTCAACCTGCCATGACGTCATCAGAGAATATAAAATAGGTACGCTGCAAGCATGAAAGCACATGAAATAGCTGGTACCCACGTAAACAAATATGGCCAACACCACAAGTTTCTGCAAACCCATTCATAACAACAAGAATAGAAAAGTCAAGAAACGGAAAGCAAGGAAGGAGGAAGACAGACCAGCAGGAATGGCAACAAAACGGCTAGAAAAATAAAGATCAGGAGAAAGCAAAGAAGGATATGGAAAAACAAAATTCAGGGGAAACACTGATAAAAGCAGAAAGTCGGGGAAAGCTTGATACTGTACATATATCTAAATAGAACAGGAAGAGAATACTTGATACAAGTAGACAGTAGGGTAATGCACATTAAACGAAGATAGCGAGGGGAAAACTAAAACACAATAAAGGTGAATAAAAAACGTTCGAAGGTGAAAAAGTGAAAGAAATACAGATGAAGAAAACAAAGAATGGACAAAGGATAAAAATAAAATGAAAACAGAAAAGCCTTTTTCGTGGAGACAAGATTGCGTGAAATTCAAAGCGAGGAGGAACGCAACCACATTCCTGCAGGGTGAATTAAGCAAGAAGAAGACTTTGAAAGTGGAGAGAAAAATCAACAATGTTTACAAGATTAGAGGGCTGGATGCAAACGAATAGAAGATGGATGCAAGAAAATTCCAAGAAGAAAATAATGAACGCAAACAGCTTTTATCGGGGAATCGTACAAAATAAACTAGTACAAACATTTCAGAAGCTCAAAAGGCTTTGTATTTGTATTCCTTCCAAGAATTTACCTTGTTCTCCTTTCCTGAAAGAGCCATAAAAAAATCTTATGTGTAGAGGCATCATAGTAGAAAAGGTTCACAGTTTTTCAACAATGCCAAAACGGAAGAAAAAACGCCTCGCAAAGGGTTATGAAGGCCATTTAAATAATAATGGGGCCAAGTATCAATTTTTCTGCACAAGAAAGCAGGTAGAGTTGGTGAATACACGCATATGTGAATACCTACTCATATAGGCCGTCGGAGGCCTTTCATCCACACCAGAAATCCCAGTTAATATTAATAGTATTGAGTGTCAAGTGTAATGAAGCTGTTCGTGCAAATATTTGAATGACAATTTGAGCATAGGACTTGCTCACACATACAAAAAAATTGCTTTCACTCTCCCCGTGGAATTCCATCCGTTGCTTTCCCCCCATTTGCGAATGAAAAGCACGTGCGATGCGGCATGTTTTTCTCTCTCCTTTGCATTCACAACCCCCTCGAAGTTGGAAGGCGAGGAAAAATAAAAGGAGGCGGAGGAGGAGACACAGATGAAAGATATATTCCAAAGCCGCTTATTGAGCCTTGTCCTCCGCCTGGGAAAGGAAAGGAAGGGGACGGGAGGACTTTTTGTCCAACTGCGAATACATAAGAGATGACAGCAGGAGAGAAAGTCGACATGGAGAAAATCTCCTTTCACTTTCTCTCCTTCCTCTCCTCCCTTCGCGCTTTCTCTCACCGACTTCCTCTCGCTCCTGTTTTTGCTCCTTTCTCTCCTACCTTATTATGTTATATATCCCGCTTTCTCTCTCTCTTGTACTTCTGATTGAAGATCAGAGCGTTTATTGGAAATTGGAACCGCGCTCTGCGAGACCACCACCTTGTCTTCATTATTACTCCGACTTTCATAGTAATAATAATAATAATGTGTACATACATTGGCCGAAAACACAAAAAGGTTTGGGAAAATCCAAGTTCTTTGAACTTTATCAATTTCATTGCCGACTCAGTGTGTGTGTGTTCTTATGAAACTCATGAGAAGCTTGCAGCGACACGGAGACGTCCGCCCCCACTTTCTCTCAATCTGTGTGATCAAGGGCACATGTAAAACACTTAATTTTCCTAACAGCAAAATCTGCACATGTATGTGCTTAAAATACACAAGCAAATACACGGGGCAAGCCAGTCAATCATGTGAACTTGACAATATAACAAGGGGGTAAAATGCGGGAAAATCCCTTAAAATACGGACGGCAAACATTTTTTCGGGGATAAATACAACCTGAAAATATGAAGGCTACCAGAAATTAATCAGTTTTTACAAATACGCGCATGAAGTGCAGGCGAGATTTTTAGACAAGAGTTTTCACGAGAATACTTCTTTTATATGCATGTGATGTCTTATGTATTTCTTCCGTACAGAAGCATGCAAGTACGAATTTGTTTTATCATCAAATTTTTGCTGTTCACCGACTTTCTGAGTTTCCACTGAGCAAGTATGGGAATGTTCCAGGGTGCTTAGTATGAGAATAAAAATCAAATTACAAGGGACAGACAAAATAATTCGCCCTTCTGCTCTTCCTTCCTCTTTTGATCTCGTTTTTTTTCCAAGCTTTAAAAATAGATATTTGCATCCAGCAGTTTAAAGAGGAAGCATCTTTTCTTTTCGTATTTTGAGTAGTAGGAGAAAGGCATCCAGCCTGTTAGTCACACAGTCACACTCAAGAGAATCACTCGCTTATTGCAATTTAATTTTGCAAACACAAGAGTCCGCCTCCCCTTTCCCACTTTCCAGGGCGGACTACATAAAAAAGGAGGAAATGTACTACGCACTCCATCCATTCCCTTTTCTTCCCAATCGTCGTCCACATCCCTCATGTTGGGGCTTGTTGGTGGGAGTCATTTCATGCCCAAGTTATTCCTTGGAATTTTACGGGGTGACTCGTGGCTCCTATCAAGATTTATTTGAAGTGCGAATGTACAGGGTGCCAAGAAACATTAGCCGCCCCCTCTAGCGTAAGATGCGATAATACTAAGAATACTCAAGACATGTATTCCATGCAGGAATTTATTGCGGATCGAGAGAAACAATTTCTTTCCGTCTGACCAAGATGTGCTATGTAAGTTACGGCGGTTTTTTCAAAAAAAGTTCTCAATTGTCAATCTCAATTGTAGGCTAAATCGATTTTTTGATTCCGCATTTAGGAACAAACATTGTGTGGTCCCACAACGGCCCAAAACGGGACAAGCATGTTTTCTTACTTACAATTAGTAGAATTTTATTGTGGATCTAACAAGGGAACCCTTTTTGGTGGTTAGAACGGATTGAATCGAGACCATCACTGTCTTGTAGTACCTTATGCCCTA
>JAQGBT010001798.1:0-28677 GCA_034698585.1 Disparrhopalites patrizii | reverse complement strand
AGAGAGAGAGAGAGAGAAAATAAATAGAAAGGGAAAGAGAGAGAGACAGAGAAAATAAATAGAAAGGGAAAGAGAGACAAAATAATTAGAAAGGGGAAGAGAGACAAAATAATTAGAAAGGGGAAGAGAGAGAGTAAAAATAAATAGAAAGGGAAAGACAGAGAGAGAGTAAAAATAAATAGAAAGGGAAAGCGAGAGAGAGACAGAGAAAATAAATAGGACGGGAAAGCGAGAGAGAAAGACAAAATTGAAGACAAATACACAGAGAAAAAGAAAGTAAAGGAGGAACGTTGAGCAAGAGTGGGAAACAGAATGTAAACGTTAGAGGAATGGAGAGAAGGAGCGAAAAAATAGCCGAGTAAGTAAGAGAGAAAGCCGCAGCACAAGAGCAAAACAAAAAAGGGAGAGAGAAAGCGGTAGAAAACGAAGTAAACAAAAAATGGAGAGAGAAGCAAAAGAAAAGAAATATAATGGGGTGAGACAAAGGCACAGCAATAACATGAAGGGTGAGAAAAGGACGCCTAAAAAGAAAAATAATCAAGAAAGGGAGAGAACAAGTCACCGAAAAAGAAGAAAACCCGCGAAAGGGAGGCAGGAGCAGACGAAAACAAATAACAGAAAAAAGAGAGAGTATGAGAAAGAGAGAAGAGAGTATACCAAATTAAAAGAAAAAGGGAGAGAAATAAGTAAAGTGAAAAAGAAAGAGAGCGTTAGAGAGAGAGAGAGGAGAAATTGATGGACGTAATTAGTCTTGAAGCTCAATGATGAAATCGGAACTAATTATTTTTTGGGCCGTCCTTAATGATTCTCTGTGTCTGCTAGATAAATTGCGGAATTAAACCGAAACGCGTGGCAGTGTGCATGGAAGTGCATATATGAAGGAATAAATGATCGTGAACATTGTATCTGCAGAACGTTTTTTTTTTAAGATTGCGAAGTCACTTTTATTCTTGTTTGTATATTTGTATTTTGTTTAAAAAAAGCATGATGAATGCTAAATTTGCTAAAAGTTGCATTTCCACGAAAAAAAATTGATTGCTATTAAAATACTAAATCTACACAATAATAGTTGCTCGTTAACATTAGATAAAATCATGAGATTATTGTTTTTTCGTAAGAACGAGTGCAATGACAATGTTAACGGGTAAAAGTACTTACTGTACTAAGTACTTCCCCATGTACTAACTACTTAGTACATGGGGAAATCACTACAAAACTAAAGCGTAATATTTATACAATAAAAAAAACAGTTCCTGAAAAAAAGAATGGTACAGTTATTTTTTTGAAATAAAAAAAAGGAAGCATCGTGTTTGGGTTAATACAGACATTTTTTCTAGTATTTTACAAACTAAGCTTCAAACTCTCTGTGGATTCTAAGGACCCTTTTGGACTGATGGAGGGGGAGGTGTCCGTCGAATTTAATTTCCCACTCTTGTCCCTCTGCAAGTACTCCAATCTCTGCCTTTCCTGGAGACTGTCCACCGCCTCACAGTCATAAGATGCTGTGCATAATGCTGGAATTTAAAAAAAAATCCGTCAATTAGATTCAATTTTATTTGATTTTCTCAATTAATTTAATTTAAACACTTCTAATTTAAAGTTGAACTTACTTTCTATCTGAGTTAATTTTTTTCCGATTTCAAATGCATTTTAAATTTCAATGTCAACGGAACTTACATTGTAGCTTTTTAGCCATTTAAATTTTAACATAATCTATATTAATAAAATTAAATTCGGAAATCATTTTCAAATTTCAGAAGAGTGTCAAATTTAGTATAAATTACAAGTAATTACTAATTTAGTTTCAAATCAACATTAATTTAATTAATAAACATTGTTAATTAATTTTACAAAACTAAGAAATTAGAAATTGAAATTTCTGTATATTTAAAAAAAAAATTAAAAGGCTTACCCTTTTCACCGAAAACCGGAGCAGTTTGTAAAGAATGAAGGATGGCTTTGATTGTAGGAAAAGAGCATGTGACTTGCTGCCAAGTAATGACTTCCGTAACTTGCTTTGCGAATTGCCAGAATTTCTCGAAATTAATATGAGCGTTTGTTGGAATTCTGGAAGAATAAAACCGCAATAATAATTTCCTCGTTTTTATTAAAATACATTATGTATACCTACCTATAAAATGTCAAAATAAAAGATCAAAAAAGGGGATTTATCCCTTACTTGGAAGCGCAGCCTTCGTTGAGGAAAAACAAATCTTTGACCAGTAGAGAGAAAAAAGGAATGACGATTTTGTGGTTATCCAAGTTCCGATTTGACGACGAGAATCTCCAGACTTCATCCTATGACAAACATATGATTTATGACATTTTTCAACCCCTTTAAAAGTCCTCTTATCACTTAAGTAATGTCGGCAAAAGGACCCCAGAAACTTACCCGGAGAATGGCCCTGTACGAAGTAAAATTTGCTGTCGGATCCATTTGATGTTCCAATATTGACAATTGTTGGGTACTGGAAACTTTACTCCACTGTGACGAGTGCAGAAAAAAAAACAAACAAAAATGGTAAACAAAACAAAAAAAAAGTAGAGGTTACAACTTTCCCTTGTCACATCAAAGGCCATAAAAAGAAAAAGCTACAGAGACAGACAGTATCTATGTGGTGATAAAAAGAAATTAAATCCTTTTTTTTTCCTCTTACTGTTTTCTTCAAGCGAGCAACAGGGGACATGTTCAGTCCGGCAATGATGGCCATGAGGGAATTAAAATTTCCAATGTTGAAGCACTCCCTCGCCGCCTCAATCCAGTACTCAACGACTCGAACGCGGGACTTTTTCTTTGGCATCTGGAAACAATTGATTTATTATGTTTTTATTAAGTTTTTTTTTCAATAAAAAACATGTGCAGAAAAGGCACAAAAAAATAAAATATTAAATAACCTCTCGAGTCATACCACGAGAAAAAAAAGATTTCTAAATAAATTAAACCACGCACATGTCCCGGAGGAGATTGCGGGTGTCACATTTAAGATAAAAGAGATAAACAAATGTAAATGTAAATATAACCGATATCTGTATATATAAGAAATGGTACAAAAGCACCGCCAAAGTCCTCTCACCTTACAAATTTCTGTGGCTACGAAATAACTCAAACGATTGAACCATTGAACATAGAATTCCAAATTGTGGGTCTTCTTCATATCCTTGTATTTTGCTTCCACAGTAATATTATCTTTGGCAAAAGCCTGAAAGGAGTTACATATTATTTTAATTTCATAATTCATTATTATAATTTTCCCACATTTTTTTGTTTTATATAAATTCCAACTGTAAATTTCAAAAGTGCAACTAGCCATAACAAAACAACTTAGAAAAGAATTCGCAATAAGGACAAACCTGTACAAATTCCTCTGCCCCAATATGAGACAGTCTCTCCAGCTCAATGTGCGTCAATTGTTGCGCCAGTGTGACGGGACTGGGGCAAATTGATAGAATTGAGGGCTGTAATAGTACATACAAATGAAAAGTATTTAGTTCATTTCATAAGAAAAAAAAACATCTTTCATTGGAGGGAAAAAAGCATCTTTCATTTGGGGAAAAAAACTCAGATTTCTCCCGAAAATAGAATCCAAAGAAAAAAAATATGGAGCAAGAGCCCCAAATAATTTTGTTAAATGGAGCTATACTATATGCATAAGAGGAAACCTGATGACAAGAGCAATTTTGATAAAAGGAACATTTCTGTTTTTTTTTCTACTCTTATTCTATCTTTTTTTTTTTGGACTTACCGACGAAAGTGGATCATTAAGTGACGCTTCCTTCGTAATTCGATGGAGAAAATCTTCATACTTTTCCAAAGCCGTTAATCTCGCGAGCAAACAAGTGAGGAGCTGGGAAACTTCTTTTCGAATCTGTGCACATATAACATATGTACATACATGATAAAGGTACATTGACAAAAGTCATTAGAAATGGCAGACATGTGTGTGAAAAAAAAATCACTGTAGTGTATCCGAAATACACGCAACATTCTCCTGCATCATGTATTTTCAATTTCCACATATGTACACATAATATACATAGGTGCTCATTTGAGACAAATTACAATTTCCTTTATTCATTAAAGAGATCTCCACAGAAAAAAAAAAAAAGACATTAGGACAAAAAAATTTTTTCCACATTAACTATAGTCTTAGAAGGATAAGTTTTATATATGAAAAAAATATGTAAAGGAATAAAAAAAGACAAAACTCACGGGAGGATCGATGGAGATACACTTCTGCGAGATGGTCTTGACATGCCCCATCATCCGTTCATCACGAAAATCATATGGAAATAAATCAGCCCATTCCCCCAGTAGTTGTACTATGTTGGAAACCAATTTCGCATCCTGCCGTACCTGTAATAGTACATATTTATATATTCTTTGTAATTAGAAAATTATTGAAACATATTCATGTAATGGATCATAGTTTTTTTTACAACACTTCCATTTAAATGACTTAAGGAGAGTGAAGAGCTACTTGACAAAAACAAAATTTGCAACGGGTATATTAAGAACTGACTCCCCATCATCATTGTTGGGATTAGCCAATTTGTATATTACATAAAAAAAAATATTTGCCAATGATATGGGGATAAAGGAAAAGGTAAATAATGAACTAAATAATGTCCACAACGACGTAATACAAAATCTGCATAATGAAGTATTTATACTATTTGTACTCCCTTTGATTTTTGATTTATTTATTTTTCTTCCTCTCACACATTTCACTTACCAATCTCAGACCATTCTTTGTCCTTGCGATGGCGAGTTTGAAGACACGATTAAGAAGCTCATTGGGACGAATGTAGAGGCGTGAGGAGAGGATGAATGCAAATAGAAATGAACGATCTGGATAGTAATTCTCCGTGGGAACCAAATGATGGATTAGGGCTTCAAGTGTGCCAGAGACTAAATTCATGTCCTCATACACCAGAGGCTGTAATAAAGAGTAAATGAGGAGGAGGAGGAGGAGGAAGAAGGGAAAAAGAGATTAAGCAAAAGAGTTTAGAAAAAAATCACTTAAATGTTCAATAAATTTAAAATCATGCTCTCATTACCACTAAGAATACTTCATTTTCGCAATCTCCCATGTCTCCTCCCCTGTTGAAAATTGCTCTCCTTCAACACATGCAATTTCCCATTGGGGAAGATTTAAAAAAACACGAGGAAGCAAAAGGGAAATTATACGTGCTTAACACACAGGAAGAGTCATAAAAATTGAGGCTTAAACAGCGTGAACAAATTTCTTAAAGTATTTTTGGGATAAATTATTTGCAAACTGTTTTTTTTTGGGAAGTTGTGAAATGATTGCAATTAAATAATTTTTGAAGAATTAAATAAGAAAAAAAAATCTTCCGCTTACTTCAACACAATTCTTGCTACAACATTTTTTCAGTCTTGAGTTGTCGTTCCCTTCACCCTCCTTCTTGGCGTCGATGAGTGCCGAAT
Organism: Disparrhopalites patrizii; assembly: GCA_034698585.1. NCBI lineage: Eukaryota > Metazoa > Arthropoda > Collembola > Symphypleona > Sminthuridae > Disparrhopalites > Disparrhopalites patrizii. The sequence goes on along the minus strand of JAQGBT010001798.1, from coordinate 23,228 downwards.
TGAGGGAGTGACCAGTCACAGAGTCAACAGTCTTATTTTCAGCAATTATAAGCAGAGAAGAATTTTGTGAACTCGTCGAAGACTCACTGCTTGAGTAGGAATTTGCATTATCCCAGGGATGCTGTTCAACGAAAGAGAGAGAGAGAGAGAGAAAAAAAAATTGAATAAACATTTCATTATTAGTGAAAAATACTTTTATTTTACTTAACTCGAGTCTCCCCACTCATTATGTTGACTATACAAACTTCTTTATTATTATTATTAAAGAGTCTCTCAATAGTAAAAGCCATTCATTATCACATTGAACATGAGTGCCTTTTATATTTTACCTTCTCCCCCACACTTTCTATCCACTTCTGATCCTTTTTTTTTTTATTTGGACAGAGAATCCAAGGATTTTTGTTCCCTTTTTTTTAGTTCTCTCCCCAAACAAAATCTCTTATGCCATTAGAAATTAATAAATACTAAATATATTAATCTTACAGTAAATGGAATTAAGAGGTAATATTTAAGGAGAACAAGCATGACCCTCTTACCATTTTGTTGTCATCAATGGAAAGGTCACCGTCCTCTGCACTTTTCGCAACGGTTCCGAAGATACTTGGCTGTAAATAAATTAAAAATCATTATAATCATACAAAAAAAAACATACAAAATGACAATGATTACATCACCCCCGCACGACTCGTATAAAAATGTATTTTTTCTCTTTCCCTTATCCTGGCCCTTTCCATTAAATTACACTATTTACTCCATTTTGACCATAATTTGCTCCGTTATGTGGTAGTAGTTTGGAATCAAAATAATAAATTGGTCAAAAACTCCCCTTGTATAAAATGTTACAAAATCCGTGGTCATCATGTAATTTTAATGTGTGTGAGGGCAAAACATTTTATTTTTTTCCCTTACCCTTAATTTGGGCAAATGCTTCAATCCCATCGCCGGTTGGCTGCGATTACTCTGAAAAAATAAAATAAAAGCCCCCACAAAAATAAAATTAAGCTCCTTTAATGTTCTTTTAATCATTTCTTCTCATCATAATTATTTTGTATCAGTGCTTCATTTCTGAAGAAAAAAGTGGGCAATCTCTGAAAAAAGCTTATTACAGTAGCTACTTGACTACTTACACGTTCGTTGTGCCAACCAATTTGGAGAGACAAAGTAGTTGGACTACTATATACGAATGTATTAATTTATTTATTATTAAAAAGTATTATTATCCTGTCCATTTACCCCTTTGTTGGAATTTATACTTTTTAAAAGAGAGAGAGAGAGAGAGATAGAGAAAAAACCTCACCATAATACATTATAAGCTCCAGGCATTTGGTAGGAGGCACGCGCAAAAACAAAAAGCAAAAAATAAAAAAAAAACTCTCCCTTCTTATTATTATTAATTCCCATAAACAACTCTCTTTTAGAAAAAAATGTGTAGAAAAAAATAAAAGGAGGGGAAATGGTATGTAATATCTAGTGATTAAATACAAAAGGAAAAAAAAGGGTATATAATATCCACCGTTATTATGTAGAAGGTGTACATTATAAATATTACCAGACATTTTTTAATTACTACTTTGGAAGACTCTCTACACACAACAAGCGTACACAAAGGCCGAGAAGGAAGAAGAAAAAAAGTTAATAAGGGGAAAGTTTCCAATTAAACTCTCACCTTGCCCGATCCCCGAAGAGGTACAGATTTCAATGCTCCTAAAGCATGAGCTTTATACTCTCTTTCCAATTGTTCCACCTGAGCTTGAATCCGTCTGTAAGAAGCAAAAAAAAAAAAATTAACAATAAATACAAAAACATAAATCAGCATTTGAATCATAAGTTCTATGCTTATTATTGAAGAAGAAGGAGGAGAAGAAATAATCCTCACAATGGCAATGGAGGTAAATCATTCCCCCTTTTAAAATAAAATCCAAAGCCACGTCTTTCCTGTAACAAATTCCCCCACATTATTCTTCACTAATACTAAGTTTCCCTTGTAATACCTGATTATTTACAAATAAATACAAGGCGAGGAGCTCCTGTGGGTATACAATAATACAAGGGGTTAGTGCATAAGAGGGAAAGCACAGGAAAAACAAAGGATTATGCTAGGTATCTTATGCATGCCCAAAATGTGACATTTACATAGGTATACACTACTATACTTTTGCTTTCCATGTCTTTCATAAAAATTAATTATAATAACTCATAATAATAATAAGCTGAGGGGGCGTGTCCATTAAAAATTTTCGTGGAGGTAAAGCCATCTTATATGGTAGGAATGTCTCTGTATTATTATTTTTTTTAATTTTTTGCTCGTACAAATGTGAGGAAGGATAAAATATCTAAAACCTGGTATAAGAAAGTATAGAAGATGTCACTCTCATTTTCTACAAAAAAAAGAAAAGAAAGAAAGACGAGATGGATGGGAAAAGTGTCTGTGTGGTATATTTCTCTTGAGTGACAATAAGGAGTTGGTAATAACAAGAGAAAACCATGTGGTATAGTTAATGCTGGTTGTACTTTAAAAAAAAGCTCTCCGTAATTTCAAAGTGTCACATTTACCATACAATAACGTTTAGAAAAGCATCCTATATAGCATATATAGGTATACATACATAGTTAGCTACATCCAAGAAAAAAATAAACTTACGAAATGGCACAAATAAGTTCCAATTGTTGATCCTCTTGATCCTCCACAATGAGGTTTTGCGTCGAGTCCAATTCATGTTGAAGGGTTGACAACTTCTTCAATTCAGCATCCAAGAGGAGACTCGTTACCTGGTGGGTTTTCGTGGATTGAAGAGACAAGAAATTATTATTTGAATTTCCATCATCATATATGCACCTACATACATACTCCGTACATATGTGCGTGTGCTTAATGTACTAACAATAAGTGCAGGCATAACTATAGGAACATCCATTTAAGTACAGTACTTGTCCTACCTCAGGGACATTACGAGAACTGATCATGCATTTATTTCTGACAATGAAAGAGACCAAAATTCTCAATAATACGCCGTAACCCTTTTCAAAAATCCCTCATGAGAAAGCTCAATCTGAAAGGTAATATAGAGGAAAGCTCATCCTCACACCGCAGGGGAAGTTCTATAAACTCAGTCACACTTTCTTTGAAAGTGATTTTCCCACTTGGTACAAATTCCCTCCGCCCCCTCCGTCGTGTCTGAACAGTGTTATTTGTACCGCTTTTGACAATGTGTAAACCTAAATTCCTGGTAACTCCATCTCTCTCTTTTCTCTCTCTCTCTCTCTCTCTTCCGCTCTCTCTTGCTGTCTCTCTTTGCCTCTCTCTATATTTCTGTCTCTTTCTCTCTCTCTTTCTTCCGCTCTCTCTTGCTGTCTCTCTTTGCCTCTCTATATATTTCTGTCTGTCTCTCTCTCTTTTTATATCGCTGTCTCTCTCTCTCTCTATCGCTCTCTATATTTATGTCTCTCGTTCTCTCTCTTTCGCTCTCTATATTTATGGCTCTCTTTCCCTCTCTCTATTTCTGCCTCTTTCCTTCTCTCTCTCTTTCTATATTTTTGTCTTTCTGTCTATTTCTCTCTATGTATCTCTTTCTCCCTCTATTTCTCTGTTTCGCTCTCTCTCTCTATGTATCTCTTTCTCTCTATTTATCTCTTTCTCTGTATATTTCTCTGTTTCTCTCTCTCTATGTATCTCTTTCTCTCTCTCTATTTCTCTGTTTCTCTCTCTCTATGTATCTCTTTCTCCCTCTATTTCTCTGTTTCTCTCTCTCCCTATGTATCTCTTTCTCTCTATGTATCTCTTTCTCTCTATTTCTCTCTTTCTCTCTCTACTTATCTCTTTCTCTCTCTATTTCTCTCGCTTTCTATCTTTCTCTCTCTGTCTCTTTCTTTTTCTCTTTCTCTCGCTCTCTTATTATTTCTCTGTGTGATTCTGTTTATTTCTATCTCCTTTCTCTACCTGTCTCTCCCTCCCTATCGTTAACTGACATTTGTGAGGCCATAATATTTGGTATTATTTATTTACAGTTTTATTCGCTCTCTCTCTCTCTCTGACAACTATATGCTAATTTGATTCGAAAGTGAAATTTGCCCAATGCTTTCCTTTGAGTACAGAGTTGTATAAATATCTCAGAGTGGAAGAAGAATACGGATTGAAGGAAAATAGACAGATGCTTCCTTTTAATTCACACTTTCGGTTTAATTTATTTCCATTCAGCTTGTCGAAGCTATTATAAGCCCTTCCCCATGTCTCTACGGCATGTATTTAAGGAGTGTATTCCCCCCTGGAGGGGAAATACAAGTGCTAAAATATTGTTTAGTATAATGACTAAATACATATCTATAAGAAGGAGTCGGAGGAAGAAAAAAAAACGTGTTTTCCCCATTCTTTACCCAAGCAATTATGTACAAGTTCCCTCAGCTGCTTTTTAAATGCAGATATGTATGAGTATGAATACATATCGATATGTACGTGCTAATATGACATTTGCACAATGAGGGCTTCTTTGGAGCAAAAATATTATTAGTATATTATTCCTTTTTCCCCCATAGAATATTATATTGCTTCCCCATTATTTCATTTGCCATAAAGAACATAATTTTTGCATCTTCCTCCTCATGATGTCTTGACTGAAGACTTATTTTGCATCCCCATTAGTATATCTTGAAAGATGAATACAATTTTGTGATTCCCCTTTAAGTTATTTACTGAAGATTGGGCTTCCCCATTATCTTTTTAACACCGTGTCGGATATGATTGACTGGGACGAGCGTGGAAGGTAAATTTTTACCTCCCATTTGGTTTCAAGGGATTTACGTTTCTTGGGATGAGATATAAATATATCATACATACACACATAATTATGTATATATTGTCATGATAACAAAGTTGTTACACATCTTATTTCGGCTGAGGAAGCCCTCTGACAGGATTTAATGAAGCCTTCCTTCCCAAATCTGTATTTCCTATCCTTTGACTGTCTATCCTCTTTTTTTGTTTCTCCGCATTACAGACAACAAAAAATGTCTTTTTCGGCACAATTTTTTGATACACACAATGTTTTGAAAAGAACGGAGAGAGACGTTTAATTCCTTGTCTATGTGAATGCAAGAGGAGCACAAAAGGGATTTTTTTATGACTTGTTATCATAATTACAGTCCATGTATAATGGCCAGACTTATGGAAAGATACACAATGTGGTACGAATGTTCCTTTTTTTTTTTCTTGTATATGCTAGAACTATCTCTGTAAATGCAGTATGTACCTGTGTTGTTGATCATTAAAAAAATGCTGTTATCATACATTTTTTTCTGCGCTTCAACCCTTTATGTACAACTTTTTTTTTTACAAGGGAATTCTAGGAAAAATTCACTAGTGTTAAATGCATTGTCTGTCAGAGATACGGAATACATTTGAGAAGCAAGGGAAAAAAAAGAGATTCACTCTTTTTCTTGTTATTCATTTTTACACCCGCGCTTTTACTTGCGTGTATTATATGTAGAAGTAAAAGGGGGGGAAAAATGATAAGAGCTCACTTAAAGGATTTTACTCTTATCTGTCCGAGATTTCCTTTTTCTTCAATGCGCATCACATGTCCTCTTATTGACGGTAAGGAGATCAAGGAGGTATGGAAGAAAAAAAACATTAAATGTTCCTTCTACTTGTCTATATGAGTAAAAAAAACACTTGATGTAGGGCTTAGGACAAGGATTTGTGTAATCAAGTGACATTATTTTGCCACCGCGGGTGAGAGCACCTTATTTTTTTTGCAACTGTTGTCTTCCTCCTCATCTGGAGGGAAGGGAGAGGTACAAGAGACAAAGAGAGATGAACAACTTGTGTGATATTATTGTTGGAGATTGTGTACCAGGTAATAATAATAAAGGTGGTAAAATGATCAGGTAACAAAATACTTGTTTATCATACTTTTGTAAAAAAACAAAAAAAAAAACAAATGAATACATCCTAACCTGGGGAAGGTACTTGGCCAGTACATAAAATTCCCAAAAGCAAACGAATAAAATTTGAAACAGAAATGATCAGAAAAGTAGTGTAGACACTATGAATTTGGGGAAAAAAAATCACTACAAGCAAATAAAACTCCTTTTTGACCTGTATTTTCTCTCTTTTTGTCTCTCACTTTTTTTTGAAAAAAATCCTCTAATTTGACATTAAATAGTTCACTGTCTCTCTCTCTCTCTCTCTCTTGTTTCAAATCTGCCAACCTTGATCTTTTGTCAAGATTATTGTGTGTATATACTCCCCAAAAAAAAATAAAATGATGCTCATACATACAGACACTTGTCTTTCTTAACATTTCTTTTTGAATCTTCTTTTTCCCCTCCTCCTCCATATAGAAAGCCAACAAGCAAGAATGAGCATTTATGAGTAGATAATAACCATTAACATTAATCCACTTTCACATGTTGGGGATATTAAGCAAATATTTCTTTAAGGTGGTTAAACATGACCAAAACAAAAACTTATATGCACACAAAACATATAAATCCACTTCTTTTCAAGTACATTATCTTCCTTCAACTTTGGCACATGTTCTAATTCTTATCTTCTACTAAATAATACATTCTACAAACTAGAGCCAAAAAATAATAAGAGAAGATGGAGCAATGTAAACACATGGTGCATGATTTCTTCACAAAACTAAACCCCTTAATTACGATTAAAAGGTGACAAATTTGTTGGAATTACTAGAAGCAAACCACAAAAAGGAGCATGTTCTTCATGCTTATGGGAAAGTGTTTTTTTGGGGGGGGGGGGAACAAAACAAGAACTTATATAGAGGGACGAGAAGGGGAAATTCGACCACAAATATAGAAATCTCGGGGGGTTGAAAATAAAATAAAATCAAGGAATATGGCCAAACATCATTAAACGAATGGTTGGTGATAAAAAGGAGAACTAAAATGGATGACAAATTAAATACAAAAAAAAAACCTGTCAATAATCCAATCCTTTCCCGTAAAGATGAATGAAAGAGAGAGAAATTGGAAGAATAGAAATAAATATCAAGCAACACAGTTAATTCTTGTCCCTTTCTAAATACTCAATGAGGAACCGGCTTCATAAAACGAAATTCTCTTTCTCTTATTCTCAATACATTTTCATGACAAAAGTCTCATCGATTAATAAAAGAGAACTGATAGCCCCACAATAAATGACACACTCTTGTCATGGGAGAGAATGAATGATTAAAAATAGCCCCGTCTTTCTACACACTTCTTCCCAAAAGGGGAAGGATGAAAGTGGATCAAGTAAATAACAAAAAACAAATGTGACCACTTCGTCCAGTGATAAAAAAAAAAGTATTCTTCCAAAAGTTTTTTTTTCTTCAGTATAACAAAAGAGAGATTTTTTTCTGCTGTTATGCCCATGTTAAAAAAAAAGTCTTTACAAATTTAACCCATATGGTAATTGTCTCATTTAAATATGTACACCTTAATACATCTCCTCACATGATTTGGTTTGCTTGGCATATGATGTATTCGAGAAGGAAATATCGTTTCACACATAGCATTTAGATACATAATGTACGGAGGTTACATTAAATATAAAGTATTTAGTGGATGGATAATGATGAGATTTATTAGACATGTTACCTCCAGTTGAACTCCAAATAGGTCCCTTGGCTTGTAAGGTTCTCGTCTTGTGTCCTCGCACATTTTTTTCTCTTCACATGACTTTTTTTTATTTATTAATATTTTAAATGGACTTCTCTTCTTTGCACTTTTTATTTTTTTCTCCTATTAATTCACGGCTAATACTGGGTAAGCATAATTCTACGACGTGGTTCGTGTTAATTGTCTCCAAATAAGTATGTGCTATCTTCGTTTACAAGCACGATGAGTTTCTTTTCTTTTTCTAAATCCCGTTAGGTACACTTTTTCAGTTGGTTTGATTCTTTAAAAAAAAAAATGATTGATGTAAGACGCACACACTTGTCTTTGGTACGAGTGGATTCAAGTGGATTTCATTTTTTTTTGATTCACCCTGTCGTCGTCTGAAATGCTTCTCTTTTTATTATTATTATTATTTTCTCCACTCTGTGACACTCTTCTATTGTTTGAACACTTTCCGTTTTTTTTTCTTTGCACGTGCTATTTAAATTATTTCACGGTGAATCATTGTCCTTTGAGGGAAATTATACAAGAACACTTGTGTTTTTTTCCCTTTGAATGTCTCTGTATCCTCCCTTCTTTCTTTGAATTAATTGCTACAGTTCAAGATCTTTTGCTATTTCCTTTTCTAATTTGTACTTACTACCTTTTTTCCTTCCAACGTTGGTCCTTTCCTTCCTCTTTTCCTCTGGTTGATGGACGGGTCGAGCCAAAGGGGAAAAATTAGTTGGGGCACTGGCATGTATAATTCCCCCAAACAATCCTTTATTATTAGCTCTCTGTGATTATTTTCCTTTCATCCGCGGCGAAAAATAATTTGTGCGAAAACACGAGAGTGAAAATGTTTAGTGTGGATTTTTGGAAGAAAGAATTTATGCTTCGTGCAAAGGAGTTCCCACTCTTTGTTGTTTTTGTGAACAGAATTACAAAGAAGCTGCTCCCTCCAGGTTTCAGGAATTCCTGTAGGGGAAAGAAAAATTCATGATATTTAGTCATTAATCCACGTTAAGCAATTATTTTTGTTATTTATGTCCACATTTAAACACTCGTATATATGTACATATGTTTAGGAAGCAAAAAATGCTCCTTCATAATATCGTCACGATTTTGTTTTCTCCCCACCAGTGATTGGTTTATTAATGGGAGCTTTATTTTTGTTGTTTTTTTTCTCAGGGATTTTTTTCCTTTCTTTTTGGCCACGGGCTGAATTTGGGAATAGGTAAAGCCCAGAGCGTGTGTGGGTGCATGCACAGATCTTTTCCACTGTCACTTTAAATCATTTATCCACTTTGTACTGCTCTTTTTCATGGACCAAAGAGCTGACAGTGGGTGTGTTATTAATTACGCTAAAATCCACCTTTAATTATGAATGGAGTTGTTCACGGGGAAATAATAAAGGGATAGAGACAAAAAAGAATAATAAATTCAGGTGTCATTCTCTGTCAGGAGGCATTATTGTTTTTTATTTCGTCTCTACCGTTCTCTCTCTCTCTCTCTCTCTTCCTTCTCTCACTTTTCTCTTCCTTTTCTCTCTTTTTTCTGTGTCTCTGTCGTCCTGCTCTCTCTTTTTCTCTCTCTCTGCCTTCTCTCCTTTGTTTTCTCCCTCTCCCCTCACCTTTTTTATTGCTTTCTCTCTCTCTCACTTACTTCTCTCTTTTCTCTCTCTCTGCCTTCTCTCCTTTGTTTTCTCCCTCTCGCCTCACCTTTTTTATTTATTTATCTCTCTCTGCCTTCTCTTCTTTGTTTTCTCCCTCTCCCCTCACCTTTTTTATTGTTTTCTCTCTCTCACTTCCTTCTCTCTTTTCTCTCTCTCTGCCTTCTCTACTTTGTTTTCTCCCTCTCCCCTCACCTTTTTTATTTTCTTTCTCTTTCGCCCTTTCTTACTTTTGTCTCCTTCTCCGTTTCTCTTCTCTTTTTCTGTCTCTCTCACTTTGTCCGTCATTTTGCCTCTTACTTCTCTCTGAATTTGTCTCTCGTTTTGTCTCTTACTTCTATCTGAATTTGTCTCTCGTTTTGTCTCTTACTTCTATCTGAATTTGTCTCTCGTTTTGTATCTTACTTCTCTCTCATTTTGTCTCTCATTTCTATCTCTCACTGTCCTTGTGTCTCACTTTCTTTTTCACGTAAACCGTCCCCTTCCATATTCCTCACTCTGTCCCTTTCCCTTTTACTGACCGTCTCCATCTTTCCCAATTTTCTTCTCTTTGTTTTTTGCCCGTCTCGCTCCCTAGCTTTTACACGGTATTTCACCGTTTAAATCAACAGTGTCAGAAAGGAATGACTAAAGTCCACAGTAATTACTATACTTACGCTTTAAAAAAAAATCCCCTCATAAATTTCTCCGTTTAAAATTTCCCCCGTGAGGTAAAAAAAGAGTACAATAAACCCCATGAGGAAAAATGTGTGGACAACGTAGAAAGGACATCGAACATTTTAATACCCATTGATCATCTCACAGCGTCCTGTAAAGCCCAGCTTTACAGGGGGGAAAATGACAATTTCATTTCCCCCTTTTGACTTCACACTTTTTGGGAAAACTCGCTGTCCCAATTAGTGTAACACGTACAAGAGGCTACAAAGAAGCCTGAGTGCGAGGAGAAAAAAGTTGAAAGAGCAAATAAACTAGTTCTAAATCACATTCACTCTCATTTCCTCTTAATGGTCAGTGTACCAGCCGCGAGTCAAATGAAGCGTGTAGTTAGTTGTGGAAAAAGTCGGCACTTGTGACGACGTCACAAGAAATGCCGAAATTCCCAATTTTGGCTACGACAGTATGGCTGAATTTAACGAATAGAGATTCTGCACACATCGTTCACATGTGTGATGATTATTAACGGAGAGGGGGAAAAAAGACGTAAGTACACATGGAATCAGGAGCAAAAGTAAGGTCTCCTGGTCGTCTACGAGAGAACAATGAACGGACTAGTATGTATAAGGACAACTCTTTTTTTTTCTCTTTAGCTGCTCATCACATCATTAACGAGACAATTACCACAGTTTGTGCATCCTTGCACAAATCCTTTATTTTTTTTTTTAGAGAAAAAGTGAAAAGTGTGAGATTTTTTTCTCATCTTCTCTCTCATCTTCTTTGCACATGGACAATCCTTGTAAAAGTATTACTGAAAAGAAAAGAGTTGCCACATAGTCAATGTGTGTACAGAGATTGGTGTAGTTTCTTTTCTTTTTTTTTGCGGGGGGGGGGGGGTAAATTTTCAAACTATTTATTCACCATCGAAAAAGCCTTCAGCAATCCCTGTGTGTGTTATTTTTTGGTTTCAACCATAAACAATGAAATGTTTCCATCTATCAAAAAATGGTTTTCTTCACCTATGTCTTCCCCATATTTCTACTGGTAGTTCATCTTTTTTTTTCTAACTGATTGCAACAGGTTCAAGAAATCTTAGAAGAGTCACTTCAACCCCTCTGCCTTCCCAAATTTTTTTTCTCTTTGACAAAAAGGTTTATATGCCCACATTTGAAGACATGTTTATTGATCCTGTTCCAAGATTTCTATTTTTTCCTCCTCCTACTCCGTCATTGCATTGACGAGACTTGATTATTGGGTGAAATGCGAAGGGGTTAAAAATACAAAAAAAAATAATATTAGGCAAAACCTGTGGGAAACAAAATCTTGTTTGTTTCTCTTTAGGAGAGAAAAAAAAAGTCGTAATTTAGTCATTTGTGACGTCCCAACCTTTACCTACGTACAAGCTCAGACAAGTTGAGAACAAGTAAAACTACAAGAGAGAGAGAGAAAAAAATAGGATAGAAAAGGTAAAGACATGTGTGTGAAGATGTTATTATTATTATTTATTTTACCTTCTTTGTCACAGTAGAGAGCGATTGTGGAGGGGGGGGAGAAGAATTTCAAAAAAAAAAACTAAATAAATAAAGATAAAAAGATCATGGGAGTACGGTACAAGTTGAAAAGTCTCTCTGTAACAAGGATCATATTGTGAATGAGAAAAAACAAAAGAGGAAAAAAAATGGATAGAAAAACCAGTTTTTTTATTAGAATTTCAAATTTCTCTGAAAGAGTCAATAAATGCTTATAAGTACATAAGAAAACACACGTATATAGAAGTTAAGTCACATTTTTTTAAATCCCGCTTCTGTACACTTTTTTTAAAGGTGCTTGGGTGCCTCCGTACAGCCCTGTCTATGTCTTGTCAAACCACATGTTACAGTCATTTCACAGTTAGACGGACCAAATTCTTTCTGTCTCTCTCTCTTAAACAAAAAAAAAGTAACCATAAGTGTCCAATTGCTTATAAGTATTTTTTTTATATATATACATTATCCATTTTTTAGCATATAAATTGACTTGCGAAAGTAATTATCCCATCTGCCCCTCGACGTGTTACTGTGATAAGGAACGTGTAGGTCGGGTCAAGTCCTGTACATTGTAGTGTAGTGAGTTACAGGGAAAAGGAGCTTAATAAAATATCCATGTGATTGTTATTTTGCAAACCACAAGACACCCATATGATACCGGATCCTTCCCCATCCTTAAAAAAATGGCAAAAAAAAAAATGTGGGGAAAGGAAAGTTGAGTAAAATGTTGGGGTAAAGAGTTAATTTTAAAAGGCATATCCCCTCCACCTTAAATCTTAACTATATGTAAATTCAATAATCAGCTGCTTGATAGAGTCTAAAAAAAAGGATCTTTTTAAGAATATACATTTTTTTAAGAGTATACATATATGGCTCGAGGGGAAACCATTAGCAACGTTTACTTTACACACATTCAATTAATTGCCCTTCCTTTAATGGGAGTATTTTGACTAAAAGGGAAATCCACGCACTTTTTTTTTCCTCCTTCATCTTGTGGTTTCTTGAGAGCCGAAGGAGAAATTTGAGGTGAGATCCTTTTTCTTGTCGTCAAAAGGGATTTTTTGGATGAAGTGTGAATGTATCAAGGAGGAGATAGAACACTTAATTTGAGATCAATCGAAAATCAACAGTGTGACATATTTTTCAACATTTTCTTCCCGCTAGTACCACATTATATCTTTCTCACTTTCTATACTCACATGGGAGGTTTATAAATAGGGGAAAAGTTTTAATGTTTATAATACCTACCAAAAAAAAAAACAATTCCTTTCCTATTCCATCACATTTAATGATACAGATTAAAAAAAAGTTCCGTAGATTTTTTTTATTTTATTTTCTAAAAAGAAAGCACACACAAGGGACTTTTAGTTCCAAAATGACATATGGTTTACAGGTTAAAATTAAGCGTTTCGTTTTACCCTTTCATTTTAGCTTCATTACATCCTTTCAAACATCTCATTTAACTACACATTTCTAGGCATTCCAAGGCATTAAGGAAGAGAAAGAGATTTTTGTGCAAGTCCTTTGTTGTGTTTTTTTACTACTTTTTTGAAAAATGGTCAAGTGTCAGAATGACAACGTTTCTAGCAGAGCAATATAACAGTAGTTAACGGAGCTACGCAATTCACCAAGGAGTTAACACACAAAAACAGATTTCAACTCGTTTTTTCTTGTTTTGCTTTTCCCCTAAAAAAAAACCTTTTTTTTCACTAGCGTCATAGGGCCAAGAAACGTTTTTATTATTATTGTTATTACTACAGTGATGTTTATACACAGTGAACAAGTCCAGTTTTTTTTTACTATTATTTATTTCCATGAGCGAATACCATGAAGCCGTACGGTGTGGTATGTGGCAGTAAATAGTAAATATTCCACTCCTACCATATATTTATTCTTTTTATTCTCTCTCCTTTTTCTGTCTCTCTCTCTCTCTCTCTCTCAACTATTTTTCTGTCTCTCTCATCGTTTTCTCTCTTTCTCCTCTCTCTCTCTCTCTGTTTTTCTTGCTTAATCTCTCTCTTTCCCCTGTCTCTCTCTTCTGTTGGTCTCTATTCCCTTTATTTCTCCCTTCCCTCGCTCCCCTCTGCCTCCCTCAGACAAGAAGACAATAATTGCACATGCTCAACCATATCAACCATTGAGACTAGCCGTAATTGGAATAAATTGTAGTATAGTTGAATCTCCGTACACAAACACAGTTAGAATTACTCTTGGACGTTAGAAAAAATTACAAAAAAAATAAAAATTGCACACCCTGCGAAACCAAAATATGCACCAAGAAATAATCCTTTATTACAGATAACCCTTTTCTGTCCAATTGCTCAGCTACCGCATTCCCAATATTTTTTTTTTACCCCCAACACACAAGAGAGAGAAGAAAGGGGGGAAAAGTACCACTTAGAATTATCTCAACAATACCACACATTTACAGTGAAAAAGCCTTGTCCTATCCATAATGAGAGGAATAGCTAATACCTACCTTGTTCTGTGAATAACCAACAATTCCTCTGATATCGTCCGTGTGTCCATCCCAAACCACCACCAATACCATTGTGGTATAAATCATCACCGAATAGAAAACAATCTATTATCTGTCTGTTTACCAAATCAAATACTAACGGAAAATTCTCTGCTTGTTCACGTTTTTCCCCACATCAACTAATAATAAAAAGTCAACAATGGGAAGAAAACAAAAAAAAAAAAGGGACGGGGACGCATTAACTTGAGCAATTTGGTTGATCTGAAACCAAGTGAAAATGAAGCTGAAATAACATCACCTCCTTAAGAAGTCATTGGACACTGAACAAATAGTTTCTATTTCCTCTGTGAAGGGGAAATGACTCGGAAAACAACTGGCACGGACATTTTATGAGAGAAACCCTTTTTTTTTCTTAAATTACATATCTATATGTATACGTAAGGTGTCTTATTGTTGACAAAAATCACTTACCCTCAGTGGAAGGCGTGGAATTCAATGTTGCGATTATGAACAAAAATATTTTCTTGACAGTCTCGTTTTAAAAACAAAATCAAAACAAAAATATTATAAGGAAAAATAATAACAAAAAAAAAAAAAGTGACAGTCTAAATGCTACAATTGTGTATCTTGATTGTTATTGTTCCTATATATACGAGACACTTATTATGATTATGCCGTGGACTCGTAGTTGTTACAGTCTTATTACTACCGTAATCGTTCTTGTCTAATGAGTTAAATGAAAAGAGCTTTTTCATTTAGGAGCTAGAATAACAGGAATAATATACCTCAGAGGTGCCAATAACCTTCGAATTTCCAATGTCCACCATTTCCCCTTGGCTTTCTTGACTTCTCTCCATCAAAAAAAGAGATATGCAGAGGGATACGCACCCAAAAATAATGTTATACATACATATTTTACTCACGTTGGTTAAAAAAAAATAAAAGAAAAAAAGCAACTTAACTAAAATGCTAAATAAATATGATATACATAGGAGTGCGTGAACGTCATCTACAAAGGTGTACCTTCTCTCTAATTTCCTCTTTGAGCTCCCTCCCTCACTTAAGAAATTCACTAGCATATATATTTTTAATTAAATAAAAATTTATTTTCACAACCCCAACGTAAATATTACGAGGTAGAGTGGTTACAAGATGTCACATTCTTTTACATGTCCTTATCACCAGCTATTTTATATACATACATATTTCAATGGGGTATATTGATCCCTATGTAAAGCCGCTTATAGTGCACAAGGAGGGAATACAGGAATGTTTTTGAACATTTCAATGTGGCCATTCTCCTTTAAGTCAGTCACTAGTGTAAAGTAAATGAGGGCATTATTATACACTGTGTCCGCATCCAAATATGCATGTACACATATCGTAATAGGCTCCTAACTCATTTGCCAGGTTTTATAACATACTTTAGTAATTTGCATGGCTATACCGGTATAATTGAGCTCCTTCATTTTTCTTGTTCTTATCATGTATGCAAAAGGTAGATTTTGTACATATGTATATACTTCTGTGTTTTTCCTATATGTGTATATATACATATAGGAAAAAAACAGAATTGAAATTCATACCAGGCTCCCCAACATGACTTCACATAGTGTTGGGGTGTTTGGCTTAAAAGGTTTTTATTTTTTTTAAATGTTATTTTTCTTTCCCTTCTTCATTATACTTGTAAGAGAGCACATGGTCATCCCAACAAAGTTATTACGGTTAAGTGTTACTGATTGCATAAAAATTATAATGTTACACATTCCCCCTGTTTTTTTTTTTTCACGGTGTCCATCCAACCATCAAAGAGAATTGGATGATGATGATGGTATCCAATGAATTATTAGGAAGAGGGGGGGAATTCTGAAATTCACAAATCCTACCAAGTCCAAAAGATACTGGTAGTAGACCAAACAAGTTTTTTTTCTGCTCTTTGCCTCCTTTTTCTTGATTTTTGCATTTTTCCCCCTCCCTTATTTCCCTCCATATTCCCCTTTTGCTCCTAATTCATTAAATATCCCGTTCATTTGCTCAAAAAAAAAATCTCATTATGATTACCTTCATGAACTCCCTTCTCATTTCTCACGCATTAACACAGAGAAAGAATGAAAGAAAGAGAGAGAGAGAGAGAGAGAGAGAGAGATTCTTAGCCCGTGTATAACGTGGCCAGGATGCTGTCCGAGAGCAAACAATGGGTCAGCCCCAGATAATAGGAGGTAATCGAATGGAAAAGCTCACCAAAATACCAAGTCTCATAATCAAGGTGTGGAGACAGAGAAAGAGAGAGAGAGAGAGATCACCATCTAGTCTATCCACTATTATGTATATGATCAAGCAAAACCCAATAATAATGTCCGTAACAAGAAACTACTATATAACTCCCTGCACAATTATAACAACACAAGCTACTGCTGCGGTAAATATGCAAACAAAAAAAAATTAATAATAATAAATAAATGGATGTAAGAAAAAAAAAAGAAATTTGTGTGCGTAGGTTAAGAAATCAATGAACTTCTTCTCTCAAGTTGGCGTATAAAAGTGTATAACTGCCTCAGTAAGCGATTCCACCCCGTATGGGCTTACACTTTGTACCTGTTATGCAAAAGGAGAGGCGACAGAAATTGAGAAGAGAGGGTTATGAGAGAAAAATAGAGAGGGAAAAATGTATGTGAAAGAAAATATGACATGTGTGTGTAATTTAAATGAAAGCGAAAATTGAATATTTAATAACAGACAAAAAAATTGTTGTGTGTATTTTATAAACACCTACCAATGGGTATCCTGCTGCTCCTGTTCTCTCTGAGCTCTCTCTGTCGTCCTGAATGTCTCTCTCTCTCTCTCTCTCTTTGGTCACCCTCGTCGTCTTCATGCAATCACTGTCTTCCTAATACTAACAATGTGGTCTTGTTAGTAATTTTATTTTGTGACTCTGGCCATACATACAAAGTATTACTTCTCTCTCCTTCCTCTCTCTCTCGTTTCCCTTCTCTTTTTGCCTCTCTCTCTCTCTCTCTCTCTCACTCACTTTCCTCTCTCTTTTTCTCTCTATTTCCCCTCACTTTTCTGTTTTTCGTAGCTATCTCTTTTCCCTTCACTTTCCTCGCTCTTTCTCTCTCTCTTTCCCCCTCATTTTCCTTGCTATTTTTATCTCCTTTTTCCTCTCACTTTGCTCGCGCTTTCTCTCTCTCTCTCTCTCTTTTCCCTTCGCTTTTCTCTCTCTCTTTCTCTCTCTTTTCCTCTCTCTTTTCCTCTCGCTTTTTTCTCTCTCTTTTAATCTCGCTTTTCTCTCTCTCTCTATCTATTTTCCTCTCGTTTATCTCTCTCGTTTTTCCTCTCGCTTTTCTCTCTTCTTCTCTTTCCCTCTTTTCCCTCATTTTCCTCGCTCTCTCTCTAGCTTCCTCTCCTTTTTTCTCTCCCTTTCCCCCTCAATTTACGTTGGTCTTTCTCTCTCTCTTTCTCCTCTATTTCCTCTTCTCTCTTTCTTCTCATCTCACTCGCGCTCTTTCCCTGTCTTTTCTCTAATCTCTCTCCCTCTTTTCCTCGCTCTTTTCTCTTCTGTCTCTCTCTTTCTCCCCCTTCTTTTTGCTCAATTTCTCCCTTTTTGTCTCCTTGTACTCCTTTTTTCCATCTTTCCGTTTGCTCTATTTTTCTCTAATTTGTCTCTGTATTTCTCTTTGCTATATTTTTCTTCTTTGCTGACTTGGCTCATCTCTTTGTTTCTTTCTGCATGCTTGATTTTTAAATTTTTCTCTCTGTCCCCTCTCCGTCTCTTCATTATTTGTTCGTGTCTCCCTATTTCCCTCTCATTCTCTCTCCTTCTCTCTCACTGCGTCTCATCAAGTCAGCTCACCTCCGCTCATTACAATTATCCTTTCACATGATCAGTTTTTACGCACGAAGCAAGAGCGACTCCCGACACACGGTAGATGCTTACGAAGGGTGTGCGTTTGATTTTTTTAAAACATAATTTTTTTTAAATACCATATAAGCAAACAAACGAAATGGTTACTTCACTCTTACTGCTACTAACATAATTTCTTTTTGTAGTTTTACCTGCTCACACAGGAACCTCCTTCATTGATAGAGAGTGAATGTGGTTGTACATAGGATTTACATGACGTTCCCACAGTATTTAGTTCCTACTATTATGCCGACTGGGAGGAAGTGACTCATTCATTTGTTTTATGCCTTTCGTGGAAAAAAGAGAAGAGGGAAAGGAGAGGGATAGAGAAAGGAACAAATCTCACTTTTTCCTAGAATTATACATACCAGTATTTTGTAAAAAAAATTGAATTCTCTCATTTTTTTTTTCTCTCTCTCACCCTTCTCAACAATAGTACCGATGTTTTGATATAATAAACTGATACCAAACCTACGACAATGGCCAAGGATCTCCCGTATTCACAACACGCTAATGAAAACTGTGAACAAATGCCCATAAAAAAGGAAAGGACATGGACTTGAACTCCTCAAATCAGAAAATTACACAAAAAAGTGTTTTTGGAGACGATAACTGCCTAAGACCTATTAAGAGGGACAAAAGGTATATTTTTGAACAAAAAGACAATGGAGAAATAAGGGATTTTTTATTTTTATTTTTTCTCTACGTCTCGGCATGATCATGGCTTCAATTTCACGGCATGATTCTGTTACAAACACATAAAAGTGTGGGAGGAAGAAGGACAAGAAGAGGAAAAAAGGGTTAACTCTTACTTACACATCTTTAGCATCATTAATTTTATGTCCAGTAGTAACTTACTACAGAGGTTGAGGAGATTTGAGAGGGTGAGTGATACCTTTCAATATTCTTCCTTGGAGGTAAAAATAATGTACTTGGAAAGGGGGAAAGTGGGACTTTAGGTCAGGTCGGTTAAGAATAGAAAGAGAAACTGCTCAAAATCCTATGTGTCAGTGGAGCACCTAAAAGGTGTCACCTTTCTCTCTCTAAAAAAAAGTCCATGTTTCAGCATGTAAACTTGAACTGAATATAGGATGTTTGAAGGAGGCCTTCACACCTTTAATGTACTTATACATTTTTGGGAGGTAATAAAAATATATTCTTTCCCGGTCGACAGTGTGAGGTGCCTGTAAAAATCTATTCTGGGATATAAATTTTTAATGCGGTGAGCCACAATTTTACCATTTACTACTCAAATTTTGTGATTTACTACTGACGGGCAATCTCCTGGTGGCGTCCCTTCCCTGTGACTTCAGAGGCTCTTATAGACCATCTTTTAATATAGGAATGTCTCGAAAATGATTCATGATTTGAAAGGGTTAAGATTGGCTTGGGTCATAAAAATTATCTCAGGTCCTTTGATTCCCCCTAAAAACAAAAAAACTGACTGGGGGGTTGACTCTTATTGCTCAAAACTCCTCATTTGTGCTACATCTTATTTGTGACCCCCTGCGCATGTCCTGGCAATGTGTGATTGTAAGAAATTAAGAGGGAAATCAAAAGGAGACATTACTGGCATTTAAAAAAAATGATATTAGTCCAATCCTTCAAAAAAAAAATACTTCTGTGGGGCAGACAAGTAAAAGCAAAAAGGAAATTGTGTGTGTTTAGGCAGATAAGATAACTCACTCTTGATTAAAAAATGCCTGCTCTACCCCAAAAGAATGATTCTCGTTCACATGAAAGTCACGCTTTTTTAGTAAATCAAAAAAAAAACATACGATAATAATATAAAATAAACGACGCCACAGAATAAAAAAAATACAGTGGCACCCACCATCAAGTCATATCAAGCCTAATTATAATAACCTGGTTAAAAGGAAAACTTTTATTTGAGTAGACGTTTCTGAGCAGAAAGAGTGACAAGGCACAAGTCCATGACAGGAACAAACAGATAGCTACGAAAATTGTAAAGCTCTGTATATCTTCCCTTCTTCCTTTTTAATACAAAAAAAATATTAAAATATAATAATATAGAGACAGAAGAGAGAGGAATTTCCTTTCAGTTAAAATGACTCCCCTCAAAAAAAAATTTTTTTCGTTTATGTGGCTTTTGTAACGGTGCCTTCACACATTACTAAAGGGAAATGCCATATTTACAAGCTTTTTTTTTTTGATATTATAAAAAAAAGAACTTTTCTATGATCAAACAGTGACACGCTAATGCCAATCATTTTCCTGTGGGTGAAACCAGACCACAAAAACAAAAAGAAAATATTTTTTTTTAAAATTCTCATTTGATTTCTCTGTTCCAGACCCTTTTATACTATTTCTTTCACATGCATATCACCCTTTTTTTTGCCTTTTGCGGATTTAGTAAAAAAAATAATTCCAAAGATAATTATAGATAAGTGTCACAACACACTACATTCTGTTCAGGAGGGGAAATAACAAATCCCCCAAATACACCAACTGCCATTGATTCACAAGAGGATGCCCGTTCAAACAGAAGGAGTCGTGTCATGTTGAAAGGGAAATATTTGTGTTTTAAAAAAATAGTACATTTATAATAAAACTAAAGTGGTGCACATCACGAATCTTTGCATGTGTTGGACTGATTTCCAAAATGTGTCTATTATTATACGGAAAAACTCATACCACCTAAAATCCGGTGGGGACATGGGGCAATCCGCATAATGATACAATGATAACGATCGACAACACTTCCATATCCTTTACTATATAAATACACAAATCAACTCAGCCCTTGTTTACAACAACTGTTCACAAAATGTGAGGAGATTTTATTTCATAGCTTCACTGTAACTGCAATTATTTATACCGTTATTATTACCAAAAACTGCAGCCTCTAACAAAAGTGAGTACATAGCTCCTTTCTACCACTTTCATATGTGAGACCGTTGGCTTTTTTTTTCCTACTTGGTGCAAAAGTAATTATTCTTCTTTAAGAGGGCAGCGTGTACAATTACAATGTCAGTGCAATTTGCTGCAGTGGTGGAAACAAAAATAAATACAGAGAGACAAGCGAGAAAGAGAGAGAGAGAGAAAAAAAGGGATAAGAAGAGACAATAGACAGAGATAGGAGACAGAGCATTAAGAGAATGATTAAGGCAAATAATGATGGGGATGAGAAAAGAAAATGGAGAAGAGAGAGAGAGAGGAAGAAACAGAAAGAGAGAGAAAAAGAGAGGAAGAAACAGAAAGAGAGAGAGAAAAAGAGAGGAAGAAACAGAAAGAGAGAGAAAGAGAGAGAAATAGATAGATAGAGAGAGAAAGAGAGAGATAGAGAGAGAAAGAGAGAGAAAGAGAGAAAAAGAGAGAGAAAGAGAGAGAAAGAGAGAGAAAGAGAGAGAATAAGGGAGAGGAAGAGTGAGAATAAACAAGGGAGGTTGCACATACTGTTACGAAGGCGATTGCAAGACAGGATTTAATTTTTTAGTAAAAAAAAATTGAATATGTAATTACTCCCTTCCTTAATCTTCTTATTACACAATAGACGCTCTCCATTTCGGAGACTTAATTAAAAAACAGAGTGAGTCAGCCTGAGATGCAAAGGGAGAGAGAGAGAGTGGTGCAATAAGAGGAGCACATGCACATCCGAATGGAGGGTAGTTTTTTTATTTTTTACTTTTGGTGTGCACTACGTGAGAGTTCTCCTTTCACTACCGATCATGATAATAATAGTAATAATACGTGACTTTTGGCACAATTGTACATAATAAATTCACCCGCTCCTTCCTTTCCCTCTCCCACATTTTAGGTCTTCGTCCTACACATGTGCTAGTGCACGCACTCAAAACGTAGGAAGAAGAAAAAGGGGTGAAATCAAGTTCAGAATTAAAAAAAAAAAATTCGAAAGCCTTTACTATTAATAAACTCTCTTTCTCAAAGGGTTGGAGGGTAGGGTCATTTCATGGGTAGACATTTCTTCCTGAAAGGGAAAAAAATTCTTTTCCCATAACACCCTAACCTGATAGCATTGTAAGAATCGGAGCATTGTCGGAAATTTACATGTGGGGGGTTAATAACAAAAAAAATACAAAATTATGCTGATGCATATGAAAAAAAGGGTAAGCGTGCCAATAAATAACATCAGTCATAATCAACACCATGAATTCTTTTTTTCCTTGCCCTTTTTTCTCACAGCCCCTACGACATAGAACGTCTCCTACTACTCTACATTTTTTTTAGGGGGATGGTATAGCTTTTAGGAATTGATGATGGTTTGGTGCAAGTAGGAGACATATAGAGATGGGATCTGTACAGAGAAACTCAAAAGTCGGTGGACCATATCAAATAAACAAGACTGATGACGAAGAAGATGAAGGAGGAGGAGGAG
The DNA here is from genome assembly GCA_034698585.1 of Disparrhopalites patrizii. Taxonomy (NCBI): domain Eukaryota; kingdom Metazoa; phylum Arthropoda; class Collembola; order Symphypleona; family Sminthuridae; genus Disparrhopalites; species Disparrhopalites patrizii. The sequence goes on along the minus strand of JAQGBT010001798.1, from coordinate 1,040 downwards.
GAGGAATTCTTTTGGAGGAGTAAGTCAAAGTCTAAAATGGAGGAGAAAGAGGGCTGGGAGAGAATGACTTCTATAACATTTTAGTGTAAGTATATACACTAAAATTGTATGTATGTATGTACAAATTTTTTTTAAACGTACAAATATTGTCAGGCTTGAAGAAATTGTAATAAATATTTATCCTTAGCCATCCCACCTTCTGCTTCCTCTGAAAATAGCACCTGCCAAAGAGTTCCTATATTCCCTTCCTAATACATGTAAATGTATCCCCATTACAAAGGGAAATCATTTATATAGAAAAAATGTATATAAGAATAAAAATAAAAAAAGAGAGAAAAAAAATAAATGGAAGAAGGAAGAAAAGGGGAAATATAGGGCTGTTACATCTTTAACGATCCTCATTGAAACGGATCAAGTATTTTTACGTACAACTTACCACTCACAATACCCCTGTCTTTATTCTTTCTTTCTCCTCTTGGGGGTATAGATATTATTTTTAACATTTACTATCCTTATTATTACCACTCATTACTATCCCATTATTACCGGGGGGGAATACATACAGCTCTCTGGGAGTGGGTTCCCTGTAATTTTTCTTTTTCATCTCCCAAATATTAAGGTCTCATCACACCAATTTGTGATGGGCCTTCCCCCCCCAAAAAAAACCTAGTATTTTTTCCTTACAAAACTCTTATATTTTAAAAAAAAAATATCTTACAAAAATTATGGGTATGGATATATTTGTAGAAACAGAAACCTACTAAAAGAATCAAGTTACTAATCTTGACTTAGTTCCCTTTTTTTTCTCATCACCAACAGTCAATTCTCTCCTCGTAGGACTTCCAAAACACAGTTTCATGGAGTGTACTCACTCCCATTTTTAGGGGAGTTTTTTTTGTTGGAGAATCCTGGACAAAAAAAAAGTACATGCTAACGCATGTAATCAACTCGGGAACATTGCATTGTACAGCATGTACTCAACGGATTTTGACTTCCGGTGGTGGGTAAAAAAGGTCTTCCTTTCTCTCTCTCTCTCTCTT